>JAFEMH010006449.1:0-123131 GCA_022495995.1 Adenophora triphylla var. japonica
ATTTCTCGGAGAGGTGCGCCTCGACGGCGAGGACCGGGGGTAGGCGGGAGGCGATGATGGCTAGGTTATCCACTTCGGACATCCGGCAGTGGGTACCTCAGGAGGTTGCGGACCCGGGAGGATATTTCGGGAGTCCTATATAGTGAGGGTTCCGGGGTTACGCTGGTCGTCCTTCTCACATTACCACTGCTTGGTATCCCGGGCGGTTCGGGGCCTTACGGGAGCCGTTGGGCGATTTGGGGAGGACATCCGTACCATGGAGGTGGTGCCATTTGATATGAGAGATCCGGCCCGGCTTCTCATTCTTCTCGAGGGCTTGGACTTATCGCCGCTTTCCCACCCGGGGCTATCTTCGGGAGCGGGAAGAGTACCATCTTGACCACTTTGTCTACTTGGATTGGTATGAGAGGGAGATGGGAGCGACTCGAGAGTCATATTGGGGGAGAGACGTCGAGGCTTTATTGGGAGGCGGCTGCTGACTCGAGTAGGACTACGAGGGGGAGGCGAGGCTAAGGCGAGTCGCCATAACCCGGTCGGGTGACTGATCGGAGATATGGAGGCTCGATACAAGAGATTGTCAGAGGTCGCTCCTTTGGCGAGGCTCGGAGGGAGGAAGTGCGGACTCGTGCTTTCGGAGTTGAGAGGGCACTTATTGACACGGGTTTGATAGAGGCTCCGGTGAGGATACTGAGATCGGAATGAGGGAGACCGACATTATAGAAGAAGAGAAAGAACACTCGACGGGGTCGAGGTAAAGGGAAGAAGACCAAAGAAGACTCGGCGAATGACGGGATCTTTTCTTAGGATTCCCTTATTGCCATTTTGCAAACACGGTAGTTTTATTAGGCATTTTATTGTATTTTAGATCTTTGTAGCGAGGTTAGCGAGTCAGAGTAGACCGTGCTTGAACTCATCAAGAAGTTTTTAACTTGTAATGAACAAGAAATATTATCTTAGAAATTAATCAAGACACATTTTATGAAAACTTCAAATGTCTTATTGATTTGCTCGGGACCCGTTTTATGAAAACTTGAATATCCTTTATTATTTATTGTTTAGGACGCATTTCATGGAAACTTAATCGCCCTTTTTATTATTTAGTTAGACCGAACCATAAATGGCTGCCTACGTTCCCCTTTTACAAGAAAGACTAAGGGGCTCGAGGTCTTCGTAGTTCATTACGGTGAACTCTTTTCTATTTTTTATGTGCGGCCACTGTTTTTGCCTAGACCGCCCTTTTTGGGTTTTTCGGCCTAAATTTGGGCATTACTCTTTTTGCACTAAGATTTTTTTTATGTGCAACCTGTTTTTGCCTAGACCGCCCTTTTTGGGTTTTCGGCCTAGTGGGCATTACTCTTTTTGCACTAATATATTTTTTTCTTTTTTTTTTTTTTTTTTTTTTTATTTCTTAGACATAGTACCTTCGGAGCTTATCACCGTTATTTGGGTGGACAAAGGGATTGCCGTCCAGTGCCAAGTTTCATGGCTCCTCCCGATAGTATCTTACGCACCACATACGGGCCGATCCAAACGGGTTCCCATTTTCCCGGGGTTGTCTACGGTAGGGGCTTTACTTTCGGCACTAAGTCACCCTCTTTGATGTCTCACGCCTTGACCTTTTTGTCAAATGCTACTGGCCATTCGCCTCGATAGGCTCGGGTATGCTCCATGGCTTTAAGCCTTCTTTCGTCGGCAGAGGGCCAACTCATCATGTCGGCTACGCAACCATTCTACTTCGTTGACCTTTGTTTTCCGGGAGGACCCTTAATGACGGGATTTCCAACTCCACAGGTAACCTTTGCTTCCATCCCGTAAGTTAGGGCAAAGGGGTTTCTCTGTGGGCATTCGACGAGACGTTACGTAGCCCCGAGTGCCGGGTGCGGCTTTTCGGGCCAATCACGACCACGGGTGGCCATTTTCCGGATGATCCGTTCGAGCGTCTTATTAGCGGCTTCCACGGCTCCATTAGTCGAGGTGCATGCGGGGACGACTTGTGGCGAGTGATCTGAACTACGACGGCAATCTACCGCAGTCCCCTTCAAAGTGTGACCCATTATCGAAATGATCTCATTGGGCACCCCATATCTACACATTATGTTTTCTTTGATAAAGCTGGGCCACCTTCTTGGAAGTGAGGACCTTGTAGGACTTGGCCTCTACCCACTTGGTGAAGTAGTCGGCGCCACTAACACGAATTCATGCCCATTGCTTCTGCTGTGGGGCTATCTTCCCTATCACGTCAATACCCCAAGTTGCAAACGGCCGGGGAGTCGTCATGCGGTACGGGTCATGAGGCGGGAGATGGTTGAGGTTGGCAAACCGTTGGCATTTGTCGCACGCTCGGACATGCTTTGGAACACGGTCTGTCTCCATGGAAATCCGGTAGTAACCCATTACGAGGATCACTTGCATCGGGGCTCTAGCATTCATATGAGGACCGCGGGGACCATTGTGGACTTCGATCATCAACTCTTTGGCCCTTTCTTGAGTGACGCATAAGAGGAGTGGTCCTTGATACCGCTTCTTGTACGGGTTGCCTCCTAGAATGACATAATGGGAGGCCAACCTTTTCGGGGCTTGCAAGCTCTTGGCTTTGACACCTTCTTTTGGTCTACCTTCTTCATCTTTGAAAGTGACTCTCCATCTTTGAGGAGCTGGTAAATTTGATTGTACCACGGTTCCTTGATAGGCTCGGGTCCCAGGTCTACTTCACAACGAAAGTGGGGCTTCTCTTCTACCCACTCTGAAGGGTTTTATGGCTTTTCCCTCGGGGATCTCTACCGGTGAGGCTAAAGTAGCAAGGGCATCTGCGAATCTGTTCTTTTCCCTTGGCAAGTAGTGGAAAGTCACTTCTACGAAGCTGTCCGAGTCAACTCCTCCATATGGGCATGATACCGGCGAAGATTAGGGTCCACGATCTTCCATTTGTTGGAGACACGGTTGATGATCGGGTGAGTCTCCATAAACTTCGAGCTCCTTGACATTCCTTTCTAGGCGGCCTCTAAACCCGGCAATGCAAGCTTCGTACTCGGCGACATTGTTCGTGGCGGGGAAGTTCGGCTTGAGGGCTATGGGTGTATGCTCATCTTTCGGATCGACCGGTAGCATCCCTACGCCATTTCCTCTTTTGTTAGCGGCTCCATCAAAGAAAAGGCGCCATCGGTTTTCGAGGCTCGGCTGCGAAGATCCCTTCATGCAGGAATTGGGGTTCGGGCCGCGGTCCTCATTGCGGGAAGTTCGCCGGATGGTCGACAATGCTTGGCCCTTGATGGCCTTTCGGTCACGTAGCTGATGTCGTACTCTGCTAAGAAGAAGGACCACTTTGCTAGACGCATCGAGAGGGAAGGCTTATCGAAGATGTACTTGATGGGGTCCATTTTCGAGACCAAATTCACAGGGTGGGCTTGCATATAATGCTTCAACTTGCCGACTACCGGACCGATCTGCACAGTCTTTTCACATGCGGAGTAATTGAGCTCACTTCCTGCGGCTTCCGGGTGACAAAGTAAATGGCATTCTCTGCAGAGAGTCCTTTCTTCTCTGAGCAAGCATAGCCCCAAGCTGCCGTATCGGTGACGGTGAGATAGAGCGAGAAGAGGTTTACGTCTATGTGGGGGCATAATCTTGGAGGATGTACTAAGTATGCTTTGATGCGGTCGAAGGCATCCTGGCATTCTTCGGTCCACTCTGTATCTACATTCTTCTTCATGAGCTTGAAGATGGGCTCGCACATAGTGGTCAGCGATTGTGAAAGCGGCGATGTCTTTGCGGTTTACCCATAAAGCTCTTGACTTACATGCAGGTTTGAGGTGGCCTCATGTCCATAATGGCTTTGATCTTTCGGGGTCGACTTCGATACCTCGCTCAGTGACCATATACCCAAGCACTTTTCCCCTTGTCACTCCGAAGGTGCATTTGGCAGGGTTTAGTCTCATGGAATGTTGTCTCAGCCTCTCAAAGAACTTTCGTAGGTCAACAAAGTGATGTCTGTCATCGCCTTTGGAGTGGATTATCATGTCGTCTACGTAGACCTCAATCTCCTTGTGGATCATGTCATGGAAAAGCGCGGTCGCTGCCCTTTGATAAGTAGCCCCGGCGTTCTTGAGCCCGAATGGCATTCTTGTATAGCGATAAGTTCCCCACGGTGTGGTGAAGGTTTGTCTTTTCTTGGTCTTCTTCGGCCATCTTGATGCGGTTGTAGCACAAAGCCATCAACGAAGGATTTGACTTCGTAGTTGGCGGTGGAGTCCACCGGGATGTCTATGTTTGGCAAGGGGTAATCATCTTTGGGGCTGGCCTTGTTCGGATCCGGAAATCTACACGGCGCACCTTCCCATTGGCCTTGGTGACGGTCACAATATTGGACAACCATGTCGGATATTCGATGACTACGATGAATCCTACCCGCGGTAGCTTCTCAATTTCTTCTTTGACTGTAGAGACCACTGCTGGCTTGATTTTCCTCAATTTACGCTGCGGCTTAGCATGCGGTGCTAGAGGGATTACGTGCTCCACTATTGAGCTGTCTAGCCCGGCATATCCTTGTACGACCACGCAAAGACGTCCATGTATTCTACGAGCGAGATTAACCGTCTGTCCCGTTCAACCCCACGGAAGAAGTTTCCAATCTGTGTCTCTTTAGGTTCCTCGACGGTACCCAAGTTCACACTTGTCAAAACCTCCTCGGCGGCTTGGGCCCGGTTTTCCTCTTTTACGTAACTTTGCTTAAAGATTTCTTTAATGTATTGTTCATTTAGTGTGTTTGCATCTTGTTCAAATGATTCATTATTAAGCTGTTGTTAAGTTTTGAGTTAATTTATCATTTGTTAAGTTGGCAATAAGGGGATAATCGAAAGATCTGTCATTTCATTCAAAGCAGAGGGAAAGATGACATCGATTACATATTGATAATCCTCGGGCGTGAGGCCTTCGGATGACTCGGAGGGGTGGAATTCAAAGATTCTGACTCAATTGTATGGACAACGGGGTGTTTGACACGGCGGGTTGAGAAGGACGGGTACCAATCCAAGCTCCGCGATCATTTCTTTGTCGGTGGCTATCGGCCACGAGAATGTCTCCCAATTCTTCAACGGCATCTCTGTCTTAGTTACCAAAGTGCGGGGATCGAAAGGATCTTCACCACCGTCTCCAATTACGGCAACTACCTCATCATCGAGTGAAGTCGATCAAATGCGGGATACGTGCTTCTTCATCAAACAATTTACGCAAGCCCCACTCACTTTGTCTTCACTATTGGCGGCTTCTATCGGCTGATCTTCGGAAGAGCTAACTCAAAGGCGGAGAAGTCCATTACCCGGATCTTGACTCTTTGACCTTTGTCTGAATTTTCTTTGAAGACATACTCGTTACGAACGGTAGTGGTAGCCCCGGGGAATGTACGGCAAGTCAAGGAACATCCTTCGAACGAGGATTTCTTTGGTTTTCCCCTAACCTTCTCAAGGTTTTCCGGAAGGGTTCTCCTCGGGGAGGTCGATGGTCATTTTCATCGTATTGAGTCCCACCTTTTGTAAAGTAATGGGTCGGGGATAAGCTGTAGGGATAGAGTTGGACCCCTTTAGCTTTACGCCATCCAGGAGTTCGGTTTGTATCCCAATCCATATACGGTAGTCTGTTCCTTTACATCAATGATGGTATTGCGACCACAGAGTCTTACGCCCAATCCAAGCCCGGAAGATAACCCATTTTTCTCATCATTCTCATGGCGGAGGAATTTTATCGGAAGTAGTGGTGAGGTCGGTGCAACACACTTGTGCCTTGGAAGAAGCTACGAGAGAATCCGGTCAAGGCGAACCCTTCATCATCATGCTTAATTTCCAATATCGGGATACCTCCGGTCTTTGGTTCCTTCTACCGTGACCTTTGTCTCCAGTAGATGGTGGTGATAGTCCCATCACTAGGCGAAATTTGACACATTGGTGCGAGTAGAGGCCACTCCGTTTATCTGGTGGATCCAAGGTCGCCCTAGCAAAGCGATGCGAGATCGGAATGTCAATCACTTGGAAGTCAACGTCCATGACCTTTTTCCCGAACCACAACTTGAGAGTAGCAATCCCCAAGCGATCGTGCGGTGGAGTCATAGGCCTTAATAGTCGACTAGAAGGCTTCAAATGCGTAGGCTTCAAATCCGGTAAGTCCATCATCTTTCTTTGGCGGGACGTTCATTGCGGACCCTCCATCAACTAATACTCGTGGCAACCGACGTTCTTCCAAGCGGACCGTGATGTAAAGGGGTTCGTTATGACTAGCCCCATACTTTGGCGAGGTCCAAGTCGGTGAAGGTAATGATGTTTCCATAGTGGATACTTCCAATCATTTGGACGACCTCATGCGGGGTGACATCTATGGGCACCGTGGTCTTGGCCAAACTTTCTTCTAGCTTCGACTTATGAGGGTATGAAGAGGTTAATAAGGACCACAAGGAGATATTGGCACAGTACACTTCAAGCGAGTCGGCCTTTGGATCCTCCTTGTCGAGTACGGCTTTTACGCTTCGGCTTATAGGGTCTTTTGTGCATTTTCGGCTCGAGAGACGGCATTTCTTTTATCACCCTTAGGTACATTCAACACTCATGCATCCGGACCGAGTCATCACATAGACATTAGACTTCTCTGGATCATCATTCCCTCTTGGAGGATTACGTCGGCTCTTTCAAAGTGAGAGGCGGGCTCTTGGCAGGCGTATGGCCAACTCTGGCGATTAATCGATTAACCGCACTACGGAGGCATAGGCGGCTTCCCGAATACGATTCCGGGTTGCGGCTTTTCGACTTTTACGAGTTCGACTCCTTAATTGGCTCAACGGTCAATTTGGTTTCAACTTCACCCTCCTCATTTAAAGCCTTCACGGTCTCGTTCAAGCTTTTCAAGGTCAACATGCAACGGGAATTATCACCTTCGGGGTTTGGAGTCGGTGAATGGCTTCCTCATCCGGACCTAGCAACTTTTTCAACATAGCGGGATCACATTCCTCATCAGCGTCAAGCATGTCCCTCCTTTCTCTAGGGGTTAGTTTTACGACGGCATCTTTAACATTGGCCAAGCATTTTACGAAGTGGGAAATTCCATCATCGAGAAGGATTTACGCGGGGTCAAACCTCATGGCGGGTTCTGTTCTTTCTTGTCGGGAAGGTTCTCTGGGCTTTTCGGCCACGGGCTAACCACTCCTCTCTTGTTCCCTACGGCACTTCGTGTGTCTTCCTCGGTATCACTACGGTAACTCTCGTGAGAACTCTCATCTTGACTACGATGACCAATGAGGGCAAATGCAGGTCGGGATACTTGACGCCATATAAGAGGTATCTTGGATTCTTCCTCGACTTGGGAATTACTAAGAAAACATCGGCTGTCATCATAGGATATAAAGGGGACCGGGGTCGCTTCAAATTTTAGGACTCTTTCCAAGGCATCCATACACTCTTCTTCGGACAAGGTCTCGGGGTGATTCTCGGCCTTTGCAATGGAGTCTACTCTTCTGATGGGGGTTTAGCTTCAACGACGCTTACATGTTCTAGATCGGCGGGCGGAGCCCGCCCTCTTTCGGCTAAAGCTTCAATTAAGTCCCTCCATTCACCGACCAAGTCTTTGTAAGGAGTATTGAACTCTAGGATGTAGAATTCGTATCTTTGCCTCATCGAGCTCGCATCCTCTTTCCCACCCGAACCTTCACACGGGCTACGAGACACATTTTGAAGTGATACCATCCCCTATTCCGAGTCCGTGGTTTTCTACTTCATCTTGCTCTCCAAATTTCACTTTGGTTGACTCCAAGTTCATTCCTTCTCTTTGAGCTGTCATCATCACTGTAAATCCATCCATTCTGTTCTCATTTCCATTGATTCTTCACTACCCTTGTAATGCAGGAGATAGGCAAATTCACGAGGCGTTGACAAAGTTAGAAAGGTCGAGGTGGTATTGGGATTTTACGGTAGGGAGATTTGGCTCGGGCGAGAGGAGGAAAAAGTCCCACGGGGTAATGCGGAAGTCATGGCCCAGGATAGGCGTGGCGAAGCTAGGTCTCATACGAGGAGGAGAGGGTGTCGGGACCACGACGGCTTGGGATCTTGGAAAAGGCGAAAAGGGACAGTCTTTGGCAAAGGATTATATGTGATGGAGGAGGGCATTGGTTATAGGCTAGCTCTTCTTCCCTAGTCATCTGGTTACCCAAACCGATCTTGTTCTCTGTCGAATCGGCCATTCGACTCTGGGTGACAAAGGCGAGGATTACGGCGAGCGTACGAGAATTACTGCGCTAACAAGTCGGCGGCCCGGTGTTCTCACCCACTTCTTTCTCGGCTAGCGGGAAAGGGATAGGAGAGGTTTAGACTCGGGGTAGGTGTTTATTTGAAGGCTCAAGCAATATGCAAATTAGGAATCTTCCGGTTTACTTAAAACGGTGTCTTTTATTAATTTCTATTTGGTTGGAAAAGGGGATTTGCCCTTCTTTTCGCAACTACTCTAGATCTGGATCGGTGGGTTCCGTCACTACGTCTATAAGCCCCTCGTATTCCACACGTATTTCGACCTCCCGGGGTGGACGGCCCGGGCGAGGGTCCTATAGGGCACGCGGATCCCACCGGCCGAGAAGAAGAACGCTCTAACGGGTCTAGCGGGTCATAGGAACTTTTAACGCACGAGCGATGCGAATTATAGTCAAGGCAATACCGGGAAAGTCTCGTCTTTCGGCCTTGATAGAATTTCGGCGAGAATTTCGCTTGCGCGATTGACGTTTTGACTTTTCGGTAATGTCAGGAAGATAATAGGCATGGGTCGGGCGGTAAAAGCCGGATGACACGGTGTCACATTGAACTTCGTTGCATACGCCGTGCGTGAGTCAAAATCGAAGTCAATGCGGGTCAAGATCTTGCCAATTTTTCCTTGTCGGAATTTTGGCGAGCTTCGCTTTAGCGAAAGATCTTTGGACTTTTCTTGGCAAAGACTCGGTCTCGACTCTTACGCATTCCGTGCGGGTCAAGGTCAAAGTCAATGTCGGAGTCAAGGTTCTACCAATTTTTCCTTGTCGGAATTTTGGTAGAGTTTCGCTTGTGCGAAGGACCTTGACTTCCGTTATGGACTAAGGCTTGACCTTTACGGGGATATGCAAGCTGGGCTATATGACACGGACTAGACCAAAAACCAACCAAAAAGTCACGGTTTTTGAAACGTGTGACACGGGTGTGCATTGGTCGACCTTTGAGCCATGGGGAGTTTGGGGTGATTCCGTGCGCGCCGGGAGCATCGTAAAGGCTGTCCGTGGCTGCGGTGAACAACCACCCGGGTTTAAAGGGACGTGCGTGCAAAGTGTACATGATATATAAGGTGCGCGTAGTGTGCGATCTCCTAAAAATATTCCTTTTTAAGTTAAAACAGAGATTTTCATAAATGTGTTTTAAAGGAATGATTTTTGGGACGGGGAGAATGCAACGATTAAGCACGTAAATTTTAAGGAGCCCCGGTCGGTCTTGGGCCCGAATAGCCCCAAGCTGCCAAGGCTGCCGAGATTAACCATAATTTTTCTGGTGGAATTGCCACTGAGGCCGTCCGGTCGAGAATCCCAAGGAGGATTGAGCCGTACGTTGCATGGATCAATTTTCCAGGTTCCACTCCTTTGCTATTTTTTCGGGTTATTTCCCGTTCAAAGTATGCACAAATCCCAAAATGCAAATGATGCAATGCAAGGCAAAGAAAGCAAGCAAGATAAACGGAATCCGCGATGGGAGTCTAACCCGCTCAAAGGAAAAGCTTTCTTTTATTTTTTCAAAAGGTGATACCGGTATGTGGGATTGTTAAACCACCGTTTATCCCAAGCCCCGGGTTAGGGAGCGATACAGGAAGGTTAGTGGTTTCCACCTATATACCAGGTATCATTTATTTTAAAAATGAAAGCTTTTCTCCTTTGGGATTTCCCCAGCGGAGTCGCCAAGCTGTGAATGTGTGCCCAAATTGTGGAATTCACGCGAGTTTGAAGACATCCAATTTAATTTGAAAAACGGAGTCGCCACGCCATTTTGATTTCCTCAAAACTTTGAAAAAAGGATTTTATGGGTTCGGAGGTTAAGTTACCCCTTGGGAAGAACGGATCGTCGTTCACCCAAGGTGCCTTGCCGTAGCAAGTCTCCCTAGATTTCGTTTATTTTGCTTGCTTGCGTGCTTTCTTGTGTGCATGTGTTTGAATGAAAGGGAGGGAATGTCCCAAGTTGTCTTCCGGACGTACAAACCATTTATTGGTTGTCGCTCGGGATTTCTTGGATTTTATGTATTCGGGATTTTGATCCCGTCCTCATCTTGGACTTGTGATCATCGCATTTTTAACCTCGGGACTTGCGTGATCGAGAGAAGGACTCTCTTTTATAGCCCAAAAATGAGGTTCTTTAGGAAGGAATGTCCTTAGCCCATCAATCCTACACCTTAAGACGATCGAGCTTATATGAATGCTTCATGCTCGTCTTAAGTGATAATCGGAGATATAGGGTTCAAGGTTGTCCCTTTCTAAAGAGATTATGGAACCTTTAATGGAAGAAACGATGCAAAGATAGGATCTTTACACCGGTCCGTTCCAAGGTTGCTAATGGGGACATGGGGGAATGCATGTAAAAATGACATTTTTAGTGAAAAGATGACATTTTTGGGTTGCAAAGGATGCATTTGATTTGCAAAGGATGCATTTTGATGTAAAGAAGTGATCTTTATTGCAAAGGATGCATTTTTATGAGGAAATTAGCATTTAATATGCAAAGGATGCATAAAGATTGCATTTTGAAAAGCAAAGGATGCATTTTTATGATGAAGGAATGACCTTTAATGCAAAGGATGCATGAAAATGGATTTTATGTGCAAAGGATGCATTTTTAATATAAAGATTGCATTTTTATGAGCAAAGGATGCATAAAGATGACATTTTTATGTAAAAAGGGGATTTTTAGGTGCAAAGGATGCACCTTTGAGTATAAAGATTACATTTTTAATGACAAATGATGCCTAATTTATGCAAAGGGGAAAGGGGTATAATAAAGATATGATCTTTAATGAAAACTACCAAGTCCCAAGCAAAGATAATAACAATATATGAATGCAATGAGCAATCTAATTCACATAGAGCAATTAAAATGCAAGGCAAGGGAGTGAGAGGTTACCAATGGTGGCCTCTTCTTCTTTGGGTTGAGCTAGGTGGAAGGACCAACTTTGGGATCTTCAAGGAGGAGGGAGGTGGCTTCTTGGCTTGCTTCTTCAACCTTCTTGGATTTCTAGCAGTATTTGAGTGTATTGGGATGAATATAGAGTGTATTGTGTGTGTTTTTCGTATGTAAAATGGGTAGAGGAGGGCTCTATTTATAGGCGATGCGGATAAGACCAATGAAGCCGTGCGGCCGAGAGATCCTTGGCTAATGCAGCCGTGCGGCATTATCCCTTGTGACTCAGCATGTTTCTAGAATCATGCAAGGTGACAATTCTAGAACCTTTTCCAAATTAAGAAAAACATGTTTCTTAATTGGTAAGCATTCCCTTCAGCCCTTAGATGATTTGGAATAGTTCCGGAATTATTCCGGAACTTCAGGAAAGTCTGGGAAATTACCGGGAAAATTATCGGAATTGCCGGAAAATTTAACCGGAAGGCATGAGCCAGATTTGGGTACTTACACGTGGCGACTCCGTTTTTTCAAATTAAACCGGATGTTTTCAAACTCGCGTGAATCTGATCTAAAAACAAAAATTTAGAATTTGGGCACACATTCACAGTTTGGCGACTCTGCTGGGGAAATCCCAAAGGAGAAAAACTTTCATTTTCAAAATAAACGATACCCGGTATATAGGTGGAAACCATTTAACCTTCCTGTATCGCTCCCTAACCCGGGGCTTGGGATAAACGGTGGTTTAACAATCCCACGTACCGGTATCTCTTTTCGGAAAAAAAAACTAAAAAGAAAGCTTTTTTCCTTTGAGCGGTTAGACTCCCATCGCGGATTCCAATTTATCGTGCTTGCTTTCTTTGCCTTGCATTGCATCATTTGCATCTTGGAAATTGTGCATACTTTGAACAGGAAGCCTTCTCAAGGCTAAAAAGGTGCCTAAAATGTTCGGGAAACAACCTGAAATAGCAAAGGAGTGGAACCTGGAAAATTGATCCATGCAGTCGTACGGCTCAATCCTCCTTGGATTCTGACCGGGCGGCCTCAGTGGCAATTCCTCCAGGAAAAAATTGAGGTTAATCTGTCAGCCTTGGCAGCTTGGGGCTATTCCGTCCCAAGACTGACTGGGGCTCCCAGAAAATTCATGTGCCTTATCTGTTGCATTTTCCCCCGTCCCGAAAAATCATTCCTTTAAAACACATTTATGAAAATCTCTATTTTAACTCAAAAAGGAATATTTTTAGGAGGCCGCACACTACGCGCACCTTATATATCCTGTACACTTTGCACGCACGTCCCTTTAAACCCGGGGTAGTTTTTCATTTGCGATCCACGGACTGACCTTACGATGCTCCGGGCGCGCACGAAATCACCCCAAACTCCCCATGGCGGCCGGTGTCGACCAATTCACAGTCCGTGTCACACGTTTCAAAAAACCGTGACTTTTTTGGTTGGTTTTTGGTCTAGTCCATGTCATATAGCCCAGTTGCATATCCCCGTAAAGGTCAAGCCTTAGTCCATAACGGAAGTCAAGATCTTTTGCTCAAGCGAAACTCTATCGAAATTCCGACAAGGAAAAATCGGTAGAATCTTGACTCCGACATTGACTTCGACCTTGACCCGCACGGAATGCGTAAGAGTCGAGACCGAGTCTGTGCCAAAAGTCCAAAAGATCTTTCGCTCAAGCGAAGCTCTGCCAAAATTCCGACAAGGAAAAATTGGCAAGATCTTGACCCGGCATTGACTTCGATTTTGACTCACGCACGGCGTATGCAACGAAGTTCAATGTGACACTGTGTCATCCGGCTTTTACCGCCCGACCCATGCCTATTATCTTCTCGGACATTACCGAAAAGTCAAAACGTCAATCGCGCAAGCGAAATTCTGCCGAAATTCTGTTAAGGCTGAAAGACGAGACTTTCCCGGTATTGCCTTGACTATAATTCGCATCGCTCGTGCATTAAAAGTTCCTATGACCCGCTAGACCCGTTAGGAGCGTTCTTCTCTCTCGGTCGGTGGGATCCGCGTTCCCTATAGGACCCTCGCCTGGGGCTGTCCACCCTGGGAGGTCGAAATACAGGTGGAATACGAGGGGCTTATAGACGTAGTGACGGAACCCACTGATCCAGGATCTAGAGTAGTTGCGAAAAAGAAGGGCAGAACTCCTTTTCCAACCAAATAGAAATTAATAAAAGACAATGTTTAAAGTAAACTGGAAGATTTTTAATTTGCATATTGCTTGAGCTTCAGCCTAAACACCTACCCCGAGTCTAAACCTCTCCTATCCCTTTCCCGCAGCGAGAAAGAAGTGGGTGAGAACACCGGGTAAGCGACTTGTTAGTGCAGAATTCTCAGACAGTTCGCCAGAATCCTCAGCTTTGTCGGTACGAGAGAGTCGGAATGGCCGATTTGAAGAGAACGATCTTGGTTTGGGTAACCAGGTGACTAGGGAAGAAGAGCTATCCTTAGCCTTGGAAAACAGTCGTAAGGCCCACGAGGAACAGCAAACCATGCTCATTGATGCGCTCCGCCGTCATGGGGTCCAGATAGTGGTAGAGCCCAACGGTTCCCTGGTTATGGTAGAAGATGTGCCTCCAAAATTAACCATCTCGGCTCCCTAGCCTATAACCAATGCCCTCCTCCATCCACATATGATCCATTATCAAAAAGCCTGTCCCTTTTCGGTCCTTCCCAATGTCTCGAAGCCATCGGGGTCCCGACACCCTCTCCTCCTCAAATAAGACCCGGCTTTGTTCCCTACCAACGAGAAGCGACACCACGGCTATCCCCGTAACGCAACCGCTGCACTACCCATGGGATTTGCTCCCTCTCCCCGGTATGGGCCGTCCCGAGACAATTTCTAGGCCTCGAGAATCAATCGAGTGACCTTTTCAATCTATTCCCTTCCCAGCGAGATCTTCCACCCCCAACCTTGCCAACGGGATCCGACGAGGCTCCTTTTTCCTACTTGCAACTACGAGCCTAACTCCTATGCCTCAGCGGCCTCCTCACGGAAACACGGGACCGAGGCCAAGTTTACACTTACTTCCTTTCTAAAGATCCCAAGCCATGGTACCGGCTACCCTTTGTGTCACCCACTTGTCTGCCACTCAAATCGATAAGCACGCCGGAATCGAACAATCCTAAACCATCACACGACCCCAACATGACTTGGTTTATGGAACAAGTTAAGTCCATGCAAGAGAAGTTTGGAGAAATGAGCACCAAAAAGGCGGATACCGAATCACCGATCCCAAAGTAAAATTGTCCCTCTTCCTCCAAAATTCCGGATGCCTGAGATTGAAAAGTTCAATGGCACCGATTGTCCCCGGACTCACATTGAAAGCTACCTTCTTGCCATGAGAGCCAAAGATTGTACACATCAGCAAATGGCCGACCATTTTCAGTTGTCATTATAGGGTTCAGCTCTTAGATGGTTCCTGCATGTAAAGCCAGAGGCCCGAGCCACCTGGGACCAGATCAAGGAAGCATTCCTGGAAAAGTATAAGGCCAACTTGAATTGGGAAACCAGCAGGAATGACCTACAAGGCACCCTACAGCGCCCAGATGAGCCTGTAAGTGAATTCTACAAGAGATGGAATTGGAAGCTTAGTGAAATGATGACCCCGCTAAATGAAGAGGAACAGATGGAGATCTTCCAATCTTGCTTGAAACCTCAACTATGGTCCAAATTGGCAATTACTATTATCCTGACCTTCGGGCAATGGTAAATCTTAGGCACCAAGTTTGAAAATGCCTTGGCATGGCCCCGGCCACGAGGCGACCAACTCCTACCGCTACAAAGCACCAGTTTCAAATGCCACAGTTGTTACTATAAAAGGAAAAGAAACGGTTGGCGCTGTCAATTATATTCAGAATGAGAGGGTTGGACAAAATTCAAGCCATGTCGCTGCGAAGCCAAGGCCTCGTTCCTATACTGCCGAAGATTTTGAAATGCCACTAGAAAAGGTCTTCGACGATTTGGTAGCTGAAGGACTCATCAGACCTTTGGAAAACTGGAAACCAAAGAACCCTAGTGTCAGGATGGACGAAACCAAGCACTGCCGCTTTCACAAATATCATGGGCATAACACCAATGATTGCACCTACCTGAAGTTCCTGATCTCTCGCCTAATTGAAGAAGGCAAGCTGGAGCCGCCTCGGGGTCCTAATGTGGTCAAGAATCCTCTTCCTGCTAACAATCAAGTCAACGTGATCGAATTCGGAGAGACAAATGCAGTCAGTTTCGGGAATCCAAAGATCATAGACATCCTGAAATTCAATGTTCCTTATGCCGAATTACAAGGAAAGTGGAAAGATCTGATTAATGCCGCCGCCATGGAAGGACAGTTTGGACCCATAATAGGAACTGATTTCGTTAATGTTGTCAGAGCCCGACCTCTCTTTTATGATATCGAGCCAGTGACCATGGTCAAGATTACAGAAGAAAGGCTCACTTATGAAGATTGCGAGTTTGAAGTGAAACAAGCTATGTTAATGAAAGTCTCTTCGGAACCCTTCATCACCCATGATGAGCATAATGTGTTTGTGATGGCTCTTACTACCCCTGAAGATCAGTCCCAACCCCCTGTTTGGGAAAAGGTGGAAAGAAGAGTGAACAAGCCAGAAGACTTTTGTGATGAAGAAAGCTGTCTCTCAGATGCTGAAAGTACAACTGGTCCTACTATCCCGGAGGTACATATGGATGCAGTCGGATTCGGAAATGAGCTCGCGCCAGATCAGTCAGACATCTCCCACAGGAATGGTGATGGTCCACAGGATGCACAACTTTCTGAAGAATGCTGACAAGACTGCTACCCCCAGGGCAACAGCAGGAAAGAGTAAACCCCAGTCCAACCCGCGTCAAACACTTCGAGTCAATAAGTAGTGTAGGGTCCAGAGTCAGTAGGGTAAAGGGTCAGTTGAGTCAGGAATCTTTGAATTCCAGTCCTCTGAGTCATCCGAAGGCCTCACGCCTGAGGATTATGAACATGTAATCAATGTCATCTTTCCCTTTGCTTTGAATGAAATGACAGATCTTTCTGAGTATCCTCTTATTGCCAACTTAACAAATGATAAATTAACTCAAAACTTAACAACAGTTAATAATGAATCATTTGAACAAGATGCAAACACACTAAACGAACAATACATTAAAGAAATCTTTAAGCAGGTTACAGAAAAGAGGAAAACCGGGCCCAAGTTTGTCGAGGAGGTTTTGACAAGTGTTAACTTGGAGTGCTGTCGAGGAACCTAAAGAGACACAGATTGGAAGCTTCTTCCAGGGGTTGAAAGGGATAGGCCCAGTTAATCTGCTCGAGAGAATACATGGACGTCTTTGCGTGGTCGTACAAGGATATGTCGGGGCTAGACAGGTTCAATAGTAGAGCACGAGAATCCCTCTAGCACCGGATGCTAAGCCGGTAAAGCAAAAGCGAGAAAAATCAAGCCGAGAATGGTCTCTACAGTCAAAGAAGAAATTGAGAAGCTACTTTGCGGGTAGGATTCATCGTAGTCATCGAATATCCGACATGGTTGTCCAATATTGTGACCGTAACCAAGGCCAATGGGAAGGTGCGGCTAGCGTGTAGATTTCCGGGATGCGAACAAGGCCAGCCCCAAAGATGATTACCCCTTGCCAAACATAGACATCCTGGTGGACTCCACTGCCAACTACGAAGTCAAATCCTTCGTTGACGGCTGCGAGGCTACAAACCGGATCAAGATGGCCGAAGAAGACCAAGAAAAGATGCAGCCTCCTTCACCACACCGTGGGAACTTGCTTGCTATATAGTAATGCCATTTGGGCTTAAGAACGCCGGGGCTACTTATCTAAAGGCAGCGACCGCGCTTTTTCATGACATGATCCACAAGGAGATTGAGGTCTACGTCGACGACATGATAATTCACTCCAAAGGCAAGGATGGGCAGCACTTTGTTGACCTGTGAAAGTTCTTCGAGAGGCTAAGACAACATTCGATGAGACTAAACCCTACTAAATGCACCTTTGGAGTGACAAGGGGAAAAGTGCTTGGGTATATGGTCACGGAGCGAGGTATCGAAGTCGACCCCCGAAATATCAAAGCCATTATGGACATGAGGCCACCTCAAACTCAGACAAAAGTCAAAAGCTTTATGGGAAAACTGCAGTACATCAGCCGTTTCGTCAACCAGTTGACCACTATGTGCGAGCCCATCTTCAAGCTCATGAAGAAGAATGTAGATACAGAGTGGACCGAAGAATGCCAGGATGCCTTTGATCAGATCAAGGCGTACTTAGTACATCCTCCGGTGCTATGCCCCCCACATAGACAGAAACCTCTTCTGCTCTATCTCACTGTCACTGATACGACAGTTGGGGCTATGCTTGCTCAGGAGAAGAAAGACTCTCGGGTAGAAAATGCCATTTACTTTGTCGGCACGGAAGGCTGCGGGAAGTGAGCTCAATTACTCGGCATGTGAAAAAGACTTGTGCGGGAGGCGAGTGCAGGTAGTCGGTAAGCTGAAGCATTATATGCAAGCCCACCCTGTGAACTTGGTCTCAAAAATGGACCCCATCAAGTACATCTTCGATAAGCCTTCCCTCTCGATGCGTCTAGCAAAGTGGTCCTTCTTCTTAGCTGAGTATGACATCAACTACGTGACCAGAAAGGCCATCAAGGGTCAAGCATTGTCAGACCATCTGGCAAATTTTCCCAGTAATGAGGACCGTGGGCCTGAACCCCAATTCCCAGATGAAGGGATCTTTGCAGTCGAGCCTGAGAACTGATGGCAGCTTTTCTTTGATGGAGCCGCTAACAAAAGAGGAAATGGCGTAGGGATGCTACTGGTCGATCCGAAAGACGAGCACACTCCCATAGCCCTTAAGTTGAACTTCCCTGCCACGAACAATGTTGCCGAGTACGAAGCCTGCATTACTGGTTTAGAAGCTGCCCTAGAAAGGAATTTCAAGGAGCTCGAAGTTTATGGAGACTCAGTGTGACGACCCCAACCCTAGGCACTCATTTTTAATATTTAATTATATGCTTTTAATATTCATGCTAGCTTTATGTGTTCAATTATGTCTTTAAAATTCTAAATTAAGATAAATTGGGTGAAAAGTAAATTTAGGATCTTATAAGAATTTATTGGACATTAAATAAAGAACTAGGGGAAATAATAATAAATGGAAATATGATAAATAGTGTAGGGAGGTTAAATGAGTAGGATGAATTAATGGGATAAGGATGTAATTTAATTTAAATGAGTAGGGTGAAAGCCTTGATTTAATTTCCATGGGGGGCCAAAGTTAGTAACATTCCCTCCTCTTGCCAAGTGTCCTCCCCCCATCACCTCTCTTACTCCCTTCCCCTCCTTCTCCTTCATTCATCCTAATTGATACTAGAGAAAGCCTTAGAGAACTCCCATGGAAGCTCCAAGCACCAAACCTTGAAGCCAAGCATTTCTTCACCAAATTCAAGTCCAAGAGCACCATTGAAGTTGGATCACCTAGAGGAAGTCATCTAGCTAGAAAGATCAACATTTCCTTATAAAATCCAAATGTAAGTTGTTATGACTTCCCTTCTTTTAATTGTTCATACTCTCCTTGATGTTCTTCTTGTTCTTGTGATGCTTGGTTCTTGCTTTGGAAATTTTAGGAGAGTTGAATGTTGGGAAAATGGAATTATTGAAGTTAGGGTTCATGGGAGATCTTGTAAAAAGGGTTTGAAATGGGTAGAATGGGTGTAGATAAATGATCTAGGATTACTTGATTTTGAGTTTACATGTTGTTTGGGACTTGGTAAGATGAAGGTATTCTTTGGTGTCCTTGGGGGAAGCCATGGTAGAGGTAAATGAGAACTAAGGTTAAAAAGGGTCAAAAGTTGAAGAGGGCTGGCTGGAGGCATGGGCGGTCGCCCAAGGGGGGCTGAGCGGCCGCCCACCTTGGCAGTAGGAAATGGTCTTTTGAAAATCCACTTGGGCGGTCGCCCAAGTGGTTAAGGGCGGTCGCCCAAAGGGGCAGAAACTTGAATTTCCTAGGAGGTCCACTTGGGCGGTCGCCCAGTGTAGAGCGGTCGCCCCAAGACCCCGAACCGCTTTTCTTAATTTAAACAAGGATCGTTTGGCAAGTTGTTTGGCCACTTAAAAAGGGTGACTCCCACTTAGTAATTGAACTTGAACCTTCATTTAGGTCTTGTATCCTTGTATATGGAAATTGTAGGGTAGGTTTATGATCCCTCATTTCCTTACTTGATGCTATATATATTGTTGTTGATATTGTTTAGTGTATTCCTAAATTGTTACACTTTGATATTGTTGGGCATGAGTATATATTACCATGTGGCTATTGTTTATCCCTTTTTGTGGATTTTATTCAAGTATCTATTATGTGCTTGATATGTGTGAGTCGGTGACGTTGGGGGTATAACGAGAATACGATCAATTATGGAAGTGTGACCTAATGTGATCGGATTATGTTATATACGTGACCGTCCCCTCCGTGGCCACAGTTGGGGTTATAGCGTCTGTATTGAGCCAAAAGCCCTTACGAGTTGCTACTGTCTTATTTGGTTCCCTGAAAAACGGGTCTTTTAAGACGTGAGTATTGCTTAAGCAGCTCACTGTAAATTGGAGTATTATTATACCCAATGTTGTACGACTACTGTTCAGACGGGAAAAGGTAAACCAAGGTAATGGAATGTGTTTATAGCTTTCCCAATGTGTTATGTGCGACTTGTTATATGTTGCATTTATTTGGCATATTCTTTGCATCCATAATAGCTTGCTTTGAGATTTATTCTCACCCCTCTCCCTTTCTTGTTTTAGATCCCGAGACGGGAGGACCGCCCAAGTAAGGACGGAAAGGAGTTTGGGCGTGAGCATTTTGGGATATTGTCGGGTACGTTAGGTTGGCGTAGAAATTATTTTGTCATAATTCCTTTTGGGCGTTTGTATTTATAAACTTTATCTTTCTACGTTAAAAACCAATATCTTTTGTAACTAAACAGTTGATCGTTTTCGAAGTTAATTATCTCCTCCTCCGATGTGGAGTTGAGTGGAGTTCTTTTAAAATGTTATATTATTAATGTTTATGTTTGAAAGTCAAGGTAAAGTTTTAAAAGTTTAGTGTTTTCGGGTTAGTTTGAGGACGCTCCAACTCGGGACACGTGTAGGTTCGGGTCGGGGTCCTCACGGTTAATATCGAGCTCGGTTAGAATTCTCGGGTAGAGTCTAGGCGAGTGAGAGTGTGTGATAAGCGACGTCGAGTGTTTAATGCGGGAGTTTGTTGTTATGGCGGGAAATGATGGTGATCGAATGCAGGTTTGGGTGGTGTTGGTAATCCGAATGCCGAGATGATGGATATGTTCCGAGGGTTTCTTCGGCATATGGCAACTCGGAAATTTGAATCGGGGTAGGCAACGGCAGAAGAAGGCGTACAAGGGCAAAGCATGGTCTAGAGAAGTTCGTGAAGATGTCTCCTCCTAGCTTCAATGGAGATCCGGATCCGACGAAGGCTGAGAGGTGGCTTGAGGCTATGAATAAGATTTTCGCAGCTATGGAGAGTTCGGATGCGGAGAAGGTGAGATGTGCCGTTTTCAAGTTGGAGGGACCCGGCGAGCTTTGGTGGCAGGTAGTGAAGGATGGTTGGGACCGGGATTTGACACCGCAGACTTGGGAGAACTTCACACGCAAGTTCCGGGATCACTTTGTACCGATGGTTACTAGAGACAAGAAGGAAGGCGAGTTTCTGAAACTGGAGCAAGGGACCATGACGATAGCGCAGTATTCAGCAAAGTTCACAGAATTGGCCCGATATTGTCCTCATTTGGTACCGGATGAGGAGAGGCGAGTCTACCGGTTTGTGAAAGGTTTAAGGGTTGAGTTCCGAAAGCAGTTATTGACGCATAACTTCCCCAACTTCCAAGCAGCAGTGAATATGGCGTATCGGATCGAGAATGACATAGAGGAGCATCGTGGTAAGAATGAAGGCGGAAACAGAAATAGATTCCAAGGTCAAGGTTCGGGACAGAATAGGGTGCAGCCGAGGACATTTACTCCGGGAGCAAACCGAGGAGGAAATGTGGCGACTCCGGCAAATCGTGCGACTTCCGGTCAGTTTGGGACAACATGTGGGTTTTGCAAGAAACTAGGGCATTCGGAGGACAAGTGTTGGAGCAAACAAGGAAAGTGTTTGGAGTGTGGGTCGGCAGGCCATTTTAGGAGGAATTGCCCCAAGTTACGAATAAGCAAGCTTCGGGTGCAGTTTGGAGGACAAGGTAGTGGTGTGAAGAGAGATGTTGATGGGAAACCTAAGGATAGAGTCCAAGGTCGTGTGTTTGCTTTGGGTCGAGGGAGAGGTCGATCCTAATGCCGTCATTAGAGGTATAGTTCCTGTCTCAGGAGTTAAGGCCCGCATTCTTATGATCCCGGGTCTTCCCATTCATTTGTGGCATCGCATTTTGCATTCTCATTACATATCTTGCCTGAATCTATGCCTTATGTGTTGGAGGTCTCTACTCCTATGGGAGAGAGCCTTGAATCTTCTTTGATATATCCTGGTTGTGATGTGACTATATGTGGGCATGTATTGCCGGTGGATTTGGTCGAGTTACCAATCCGTGATTTTGATGTGATCCTTGGGATGGATTGGTTGAGTCAGTGTCATGCTATGGTAGACTGTCGTAGAAAGCGAGTCTCATTTGCTATGCCTGATATGCCTACTTTTGTATTTGATGCGGATAAATCTATGTTCGGGTTACATGTTATTTCTGCCTTAAAAGCTAGAAAGATGCTATCTAAGGGGTGTGCGGGTTACTTGGCTTATGTGGTAGATTCCAATAAGAAGTCTCCCGAGTTAGCTCATGTTCCTGTTGTTAATGAATTTAGTGATGTGTTTTCTAGCGAGTACTCTATGCCTCCGGATCGTGAGATAGAGTTTTGTATTGACTTAGTGCCCGGTACCGCACCTATCTCTAAAGCACCCTATAGAATGGCTCCGGCCGAGTTAAAAGAGTTGAAGGTCCAATTGCAAGAATTGTTAGACCGAGGTTTTATTCGTCCTAGTGTGTCTCCGTGGGGAGCACCGGTCTTGTTTGTTAGGAAGAAGGATGGTACCTTACGATTGTGCATTGACTATCGTTTGTTGAACCAAGCCACCATTAAGAATAAGTATCCTCTTCCGCATATAGATGATTTGTTTGACCAACTCCAAGGTTCCGTTATCTACTCAAAGCTTGATTTGAGAAGCGGATACCATCGATTGAAGATTAGGCCGGATGATGTTGCTAAGACTGGCTTTTCGAACTAGATATGGTCATTATGAGTTTGTTGTGATGCCGTTTGGGTTAACTAATGCTCCAGTAGTATTTATGGATATGATGAACCGTGTTTTCAAGCCTTATCTTGATAGTTTTGTGGTGGTCTTTATTGATGATATTCTTGTGTATTCTAAGTCCCGGGAAGAGCATGAAAATCATTTGAGGATTGTCTTGTCCGTTCTTCGTGAGAAGCAGTTGTATGCTAAGTTCAGTAAGTGCGAGTTTTGGCTTGAGATTTCTTTCTTGGGGCATGTTGTGTCGAGTTCGGGAATTTCCGTTGATCCTTCAAAGATTGAGGCCGTGGTTAATTGGAAGCAACCTTCGACTGTGACCGAGGTCCGTAGTTTTCTTGGTTTGGCGGGGTATTATCGGAGGTTCATTGAGGGGTTTTCTCGGATTGCTACTCCGTTGACTAGGTTGACTCGGAAAGATGTATCGTTTGTATGGGATTCCAAGTGTGAAGCAAGCTTTGATGAATTGAAGAAGAGATTGACAACGGCTCCTATTCTTACCCTTCCGGATGGTTGTGAGAATTTTGTGATCTATAGTGATGCCTCGAAGGCGGGTTTGGAATGTGTGTTGATGCAAAATGGAAAGGTTATTGCGTATGCCTCTAGGAAGTTATCACCGGCGGAACAGAATTACCCTACTCATGATATGGAATTGGCGGCGATTGTATTTGCGTTGCATAAGTGGAAGCACTACCTTTATGGAGCGAAGTTTGAGATTTTCACCGATCATAAGAGTTTGAAGTACTTATTCACCCAAAAGGAGTTGAACAACCGACAAAGGAGATGGCTTGAGTTTTTGAAAGATTTCGATTGTATAATTTCTTATCATCCGGGGAAGGCCAATGTGGTGGCCGATGCGATTAGCCGAAAGGCGTATATGACAGCTTTGAGTTCTCGGGAATGGAAGAGTGAAGTAATTATTGCGAATGTTAGAGCCGTTCTGACTTTGTATGGGGATTTGAAGGAAGCTCAACAAGGCGATCCGGAGTTGAAGAAGATTTTAGATCAAGTGCAAGATGGGAAAACCGGGGAGTTTGCTTTGAATAGAGATGGGATTTTAACTTTCCAAGGGAGAATTTGCGTTCCGTCATCGCCGGAAATCAAGAAGCGTGTTTTAGAGGATGGCCATAAGTCCAAGTTTGCGATTCATCCGGGAAGTACCAAAATGTATCAAGACTTGAAGCGTGGATATTGGTGGAATGGAATGAAGAGAGAAATAGCGAATTATGTATCTAAGTGTTTGACTTGTCAACGAGATTAAGAGCGAGAACATCAAAGACCGGCGGGACTACTTCAACCATTGGATATTCCGGAGTGGAAATGGGAAGGGATCTCGATGGATTTTGTTTCGGGTCTACCTCTTACCGCGAAGAAGATGGATGCTATTTGGGTTATTGTGGATAGATTGACAAAGTCGGCTCATTTTCTTCCGGTGTCAACTAAGTTTTCGTTAGAGAAGTTAGCCCAGTTGTATTTGAAGGAGATTGTGAGACTTCACGGGGTTCGGTTAGTATTGTGTCGACGAGAGATCCGAGGTTTACATCTAGATTTTGGAGAGCATTGCATGAAGCATTGGGTTCTAAGTTGTGTTTTAGTACCGCGTTTCATCCTCAAACCGACGGTCGGTCAGAGAACTATTCGAGATACTTGAGGATATGTTACGAGCTTGTGTGATGGATTTCCAATTATCTTGGGAGGATCATCTACCGTTAGTCGAGTTTGCTTACAACAACAGTTATCAGTCTAGTATCGAGATGGCTCCGTATGAGGCGTTATATGGTAGGAAGTGTCGATCTCCGATGTGTTGGGACGAGGTTGGTGAAGCGAGACTTTGGGGTCCGGACTTGGTTAGAGATTCTACGGAGAAGATCAAGGTGATTCGGGATAGATTGAAGACGGCTCAGAGTAGACAGAAAAGCTACGCCGACAATAGAAGACGGGATTTATCTTTTCGGGTTGGTGACTTTGTGTTCTTGAAGGTCTCTCCGAGGACGGGGATTAAAAGGTTCGGTAATAAGGGTAAGTTGGCTCCGAGGTTTGTAGGTCCGTTTGAGATTCTAGAGAAGATAGGGGAATTGGCTTACCGGTTAGCGTTGCCTCCGTCTTTTTCTTTACTCCATGATGTCTTCCATGTTTCGATGTTGAGGAAGTATTGTCATGACCCCTCCCATGTTTTGAGCTCTCCTCCCGATGATGTCCAAGCGGACATGTCTTATGTTGAAGAGCCATTAAGAGTCTTAGAATTTCAAGTTAAGGAGTTGAGAACTAAGAGTATCCCGATAGTAAAAGTCCTTTGGAAGAACCATACCGTCGAGGAAGCAACGTGGGAGCTAGAGTCGGAGATGAGGGCGAAATACCCTTGGTTGTTTGAGAACTCAAGTAAGTCCTTTTAAAATTCGGGTCGGATTTTCTTTAAGGGGGAGTGAGTGTGATGACCCCAACCCTAGGCACTCATTTTTAATATTTAATTATATGCTTTTAATATTCATGCTAGCTTTATGTGTTCAATTATGTCTTTAAAATTCTAAATTAAGATAAATTGGGTGAAAAGTAAATTTAGGATCTTATAAGAATTTATTGGACATTAAATAAAGAACTAGGGGAAATAATAATAAATGGAAATATGATAAATAGTGTAGGGAGGTTAAATGAGTAGGATGAATTAATGGGATAAGGATGTAATTTAATTTAAATGAGTAGGGTGAAAGCCTTGATTTAATTTCCATGGGGGGCCAAAGTTAGTAACATTCCCTCCTCTTGCCAAGTGTCCTCCCCCCATCACCTCTCTTACTCCCTTCCCCTCCTTCTCCTTCATTCATCCTAATTGATACTAGAGAAAGCCTTAGAGAACTCCCATGGAAGCTCCAAGCACCAAACCTTGAAGCCAAGCATTTCTTCACCAAATTCAAGTCCAAGAGCACCATTGAAGTTGGATCACCTAGAGGAAGTCATCTAGCTAGAAAGATCAACATTTCCTTATAAAATCCAAATGTAAGTTGTTATGACTTCCCTTCTTTTAATTGTTCATACTCTCCTTGATGTTCTTCTTGTTCTTGTGATGCTTGGTTCTTGCTTTGGAAATTTTAGGAGAGTTGAATGTTGGGAAAATGGAATTATTGAAGTTAGGGTTCATGGGAGATCTTGTAAAAAGGGTTTGAAATGGGTAGAATGGGTGTAGATAAATGATCTAGGATTACTTGATTTTGAGTTTACATGTTGTTTGGGACTTGGTAAGATGAAGGTATTCTTTGGTGTCCTTGGGGGAAGCCATGGTAGAGGTAAATGAGAACTAAGGTTAAAAAGGGTCAAAAGTTGAAGAGGGCTGGCTGGAGGCATGGGCGGTCGCCCAAGGGGGGCTGAGCGGCCGCCCACCTTGGCAGTAGGGAATGGTCTTTTGAAAATCCACTTGGGCGGTCGCCCAAGTGGTTAAGGGCGGTCGCCCAAAGGGGCAGAAACTTGAATTTCCTAGGAGGTCCACTTGGGCGGTCGCCCAAGTGTAAGGGCGGTCGCCCAAGACCCTGAACCAGTTTTTCTTAATTTAAACAAGGATCGTTTGGCAAGTTGTTTGGCCACTTAAAAAGGGTGACTCCCACTTAGTAATTGAACTTGAACCTTCATTTAGGTCTTGTATCCTTGTATATGGAAATTGTAGGGTAGGTTTATGATCCCTCATTTCCTTACTTGATGCTATATATATTGTTGTTGATATTGTTTAGTGTATTCCTAAATTGTTACACTTTGATATTGTTGGGCATGAGTATATATTACCATGTGGCTATTGTTTATCCCTTTTTGTGGATTTTATTCAAGTATCTATTATGTGCTTGATATGTGTGAGTCAGCTGACGTTGGGGGTATAACAGAATACGATCAATTATGGAAGTGTGACCTAATGTGATCGGATTATGTTATATCTGTGACCGTCCCCTCCTGTGGCCACAGGTTGGGGTTATAGCGTCTGTATTGAGCCAAAAGCCTTACAGAGTTGCTCTTGTCTTATTTGGTTCCACGAAAAACGGGTCTTTTAAGACGTGAGTATTGCTTAAGCGGCTCACCGTAAATTGGAGTATTATTATACCCAATGTTGTACGACTCTTTGTTCGGACGGGAAAAGGTAAACCAAGGTAATGGAATGTGTTTATAGCTTTCCCAATGTGTTATGTGCGACTTGTTATATGTTGCATTTATTTGGCATATTCTTTGCATCCATAATAGCTTGCTGAGATTTATTCTCACCCCTCTCCCTTTCTTGTTTTAGATCCCGAGACAGGAGGACCGCCCAAGTAAGGACGGAAAGGAGTTTGGTTTGTGAGCATTTTGGGATATTGTCGGGGTACGTTAGGTTGGCGTAGAAATTATTTTGTCATAATTCCTTTTGGGCGTTTGTAATTATAAACTTTATCTTTCTACGTTAAAAACCAATATCTTTTGTAACTAAACAGTTGATCGTTTTCGAAGTTAGTTATCTCCTCCTCCGATGTGGAGTTGAGTGGAGTTCTTTTAAAATGTTATATTATTAATGTTTATGTTTGAAAGTCAAAGTAAAGTTTTAAAAGTTTAGTGTTTTCGGGTTAGTTTGAGGACGCTCCAACTCGGGACACGTGTAGGTTCCGGGTCGGGGTCCTCACACTCAGCCCTGATCATCAACCAGGTCTCCAACAAATGGAAGACTGTGGACCCTAATCTTCAGCGGTATCATGCCCATATGGAGGAGTTGACTGGACAGATCAGAGAAGTGACTTTCCACTACTTTCCAAGGGAAAAGAACAAATTCGCAGATGCCCTAGCTACTCTAGCCTCACTGGTAGAGATCCCCGAGGGAAAGGCCATAAAACCCTTCAGAGTGGGTAGAAGAGAAGCCCCGGCCTTCTGTTGTAAAGTAGACTTGGGGCCTGAGCCTATCAAGGAACCCTGGTACAATCAAATTTACCAGTTCCTCAAAGATGGAGAGTCAGCTTTCAGAGATGAAGAAGGCAAACCGAAAGAAGGTGTCAAAGCCAAGAGCTTGCAAGCCCTAAAAAGGTTGGCCTCCCATTATGTCATATTAGGAGGCAACATGTACAAGAAACGGTACCAAGGACCACTCCTCTTGTGCATCACTCAAGAAAGGGCCAGAGAGTTGATGACTGAAGTCCACAATGGTCCCTGCGGTCCTCATATGAATGCTAGAGCCCTGATGCAAGTGATCCTCAGAATGGGTTACTACTGAATTTCCATGGAGACAGACTGTGTCCAGCATGTCCGAGCGTACGACAAATGCCAACGGTTTGCCAACCTCAACCATCTCCCGCCTCATGACCTGTACTGCATGACGACTCCTTGGCCGTTTGCAACTTGGGGTATTGGCGTGATAGGGAAGATAGCCCCGGCAGGAAGCAATGGGCATGAATTTGTGTTAGTATCCGTCGACTACTTCACCAAGTGGGTAGAGGTCAAGTCCTACAAGGTCCTCACTTCCAAGAAGGTGGCCCATTTTATCAAGGAAAACATAATGTGCAGATATGGGGTGCCCAATGAGATCATTTCTGATAATGAGTCGCACTTTGAAGGAGCCTGCGATAGGTTCTTGTCGAGTCGGGATCACTCGCCACAAGTCATCCCCATACGAGACCTCGAGACTAACGGGCCGTGGAAGGCCGCTAATAAGACGCTCGAACGGATCATCCGGAAAATGGCCACCCGTGGTCGTGATTGGCCCGAAAAGCTGAACCCGGCACTCACGGGGCTGAACGTGCTGTCGAAACGGCCACGGAGAAACTCCTTTTGCCCTAACCTACGGGATGGAAGCGGTGTTACCGGTGGAGTTGGAAATCCCGTCATTAAGGGTCCTCTGGAAAACAAATGGTCAACGAAGTAGAATGGCTACGTGGCCAGGCATGATGAGTTGGCCTGCTCGATGAAAGAAGGCTAAAAGCCATGGAGCACACCCGAGCCTACCAGAGGCGAATGGCCAGAGCATTTGACAAGAAAGTCAAAGCCAGAGACATCAAAGAGGGTGACTTAGTGTTGAAAGTGAAGCCCCCTACCAGAGACAACCCCCTGGGAAAGTGGGAACCCGTTTGGATCGGCCCGTATGTGGTGCAGAAGATACTATCGGGAGGAGCCATGAAGCTTGCAGACCTGGACGGCAATCCCTTTGTCCACCCAGTCAACGGTGATAAGCTCCGAAGGTACTATGTCTAAGAAATAAAAAAAATATATATATAAAAAAAAAGAAAATAAAAAAAAATCATAGTGCAAAAAGAGTAATACCCAGCTAGGCTGAAAACCCAAAAAAATGGCGGTCTAGGCAAAAAACAGGGTTGCACATAAAAAAAAAAAAAAAAAAAAAAAAAAAAAAAATCTTTGTGCAAAAAGAGTAATGCCCGGCTAGGTGAAAACCCAAAAGGGCGGTCTAGGCAAAAAACGAGTGCACATAAAAAAAAAAGTTCACCGGAATGAACTACGAAGACTGAGCCCCTTAGTCTTTCTTGTAAAAGGGGAACGTAGGCAGCCATTTATGGTTCGGTCTAAACAATAAAAGGGCGATTAAGTTTCCATGAAATGCGTCCTAAACAATAATAAAGGATATTCAAGTTTTCATAAAACGGGTCCTAATCAATAAGACATCTGAAATTTTCATGAAATTGTGTCTTGATTAATTTCTAAGATAATATCTCTTGTTCATTACAAGTTAAAAACTTCTTGATGAGTTCAAGCACGGTCTACTCTTGACTCTGCTAACCTGCTACAAAGATTTAAAACACAATAAAATGCCTAATAAACTACTGTGTTTGCAAAAATGGCAATAAGGGAATCCTAAGAAAAGATCTGTCAGTCGTCATTCACTGAGTCTTCTTTGGTCTTCTTCCCTTTACCTCAACCCCATCGAGTTTTCTTTCTCTTCTTCTCCAAGATGTCGGTCTCCCTCATCCCGATCTCCGGTATCCTCACTGGAGCCTCCATCAAACCGGTGTCAATAAGTGCCCTCTCAATACGGGCACGAGTCCGCACTTCCTCCCTCTGAGCCTCAGTCAAGGGAGCGACTTCAGAAAGCCTCTTATATCGAGCCTCCATATCTTTGATAAGGTCACCCGACTGGTTATGGTGACTTGCCTTAGCTTCAGTCTCCCTCAGAGTCCTGCTCGAGTCACCGTCAGCCCCCAATAAAGCCTGACGCCTCTCTCCCAATATGACCTGAGTCGCTCCCATCTCCCTCTCGTACCAATCCAAGTAGACCGTAGTCAAGATGGTACTCTTCCTGCTCCTGAAGATAGCCCTGGGTGGGAAAGCAGTGTATGTCCAAGCCCTCGAGAAGAATGAGAAGCTGGCTGGATCCCTCATATCTAATGGCACCACCTCCATGGTACGGATGTCCTCCCAATCATCCAACGGCTCTTGTAAGGCCCCGAACTTCCTGGATACCAAGCAGGGTATGTAGAAGGATGACCGGCGAGAACCACGGAACCCTCAATATATAGGACTCTGAAATGTCCTCCTGTCTGCAGCCTCCGGTGAGGTACCCACCCGCGAATATCCGAAGTGGATAGCCTAGCCATCATCAGCTCCCAGTCACCACGATCCTGCGTCGAGGTAAACCCCTCAGGAAATCACCCAAGGGCACTGAGTCGGCAAAGCCCCTGGCAAAGCCCCGAGCCTCTCCTGCAGCCACAAAGTCAACACGGCCGGACTCCCAGACCTCATGAAACGGTCTCCTCTAGACATCATGTCGATACCATGCAGGGTCTCACCCAAAACCAATGGGACAATGTCCTTCCCAGCCCTGTAATCCCTAACCATGTCCAAGAGACCACCGTGACAGATCCCCACGGACTCAGCGGTGAACAGAGAAGAGAATATGCAGAGGATAAAGGCATCCATAGCCACCGTGGTCGTAGCCATATCCAGAGAACCGAACCTGCCCGATATATCGGAAAGGTCAATCCTGTCCGGAGCTATCATCATCCCCTCTGTCTCTCCCAGAGATATCTGCAGAAAAGATGCCAACTTTACCGTCACCGGCACATCTTCGATCAGAGGAATCGATATAGCCTCAATTTATGGACCCCCAATCAAGGCTCGGAAGTCTTCATAAGTTGGGACAATCTCATTATAAGAAAAGCAGTAAACGTGTCTCCGGACGTCCTAAAACCTTGCTGCTGCTCTCAAAAGGTCCCAATCGGGCAGGAGATCCCTCAAATGCCTTAAAGATCTGATCTTGAAGGTAGAATCGAACAGCCCCTTGTGAGATTGAAAGTTATATCTCACCCAAGATTGAAGATCGGATAGAAAGCGGTCTCTTTTCCCCCTTTGCAATCTAACGGGCTTCTCCATTGCAAAATGATCAAAGTTGATGTCTTTGGGTCAAATATATGCTCTGGGAACATTTGGGACAAGTCTAGAGTGAAAATGAAATGAAATGGTCAATCCTTGGTTTTATTCTAAAAATAACCAGTCCAGACAGAACTGTAAGCCGCACGGCTTCATTTGCTCTCAGGTCCTGACCGCACGGCTTCATTTTCCTGATGTAAGAAAAAAATATGCAGCAATCAAGTTGCTACCCAAAGGGAGTTTTCACCCCACTTTTCCAACAGAAACCTGTACAAAAACATATCCAAACATTAACCATGCAGTTATGTGTCATCACAAATCATTTTGGCCCAATTTCAGCCCCAATTCCAAGCAAAAAACTGCCCCGAGGCTCAAGTAATATACAAATTCATAAAGCATAAATTAAAAAAGCACATAAAACATTAATACATTGTTTTCGCCCCATCGGCGCCCAAATAAAGCAATAAATAAACAAAATGTGCATAAAACTGTTCATTGTTTGTTTTTTCCTCCTAAATCAATTCTAGAGACCTCCTAGGCCTCCGATTCCTCCTCATCACTACTCAACTCATAAAGGCTCGCCTCTCTCATCAAGTCTTCACTGTCACTCACATCAGAAAGATGAACATTCACATGTTCATACTCAGCCAGATGCTCCAAGATGCCGGCATTGGGTCCCCATCCCCGAGGCATGGCGCTAGAGGAGTACTCTGAAGCCGATGAAGTGGATGCCGTGCCCCCTACATGCCTCCTTTTGCGCACAGGCTCCTGCACGTTCGCTGCGGCCTTGGAAGCGCAAGCCAGCTTCTTCAAGAGGGACCGGCATACATCTTTCCAGCCCCTATTCTGCCTGACCAAGCCATCATAAGTCCGAGCTGGAACCTGAGAAAAAGAGAAGAAAATCTCAGAAAATCTCGGAATTGCAAAAAGCAAAGAAATCTGAAAAGGGAAAAGACCCTAAAGTGTACTCACAGTGCTGTCCGGCGGTAGGGTATACTCGGGCTCTCTAGTGTCGGGGACAGGTATCCTGAACCTCCTTGGTACCCCATTGACTACATAGGAAAGATGAGCAGGAGGCATCGGCGGGTCAGTAGGCTCAGCTTCCCCGTACCCCTGAGTGACAGCCAGCTTCACTAGCTTCTGTGGTGTCCTCAGTCGCTGCTCCACAAAGATAGCATAAGGGGTAGCCATGTCAAAATACTCCTCGGCTGCTATGCCTGCCTAATATCTCTCTATCTCATCCGCCTGCCAATCATGGGGCTGCAGCATCCCTGCTGGAGGATCATGAGGGGTAATGGCATCCAATGGAGGGATATGGCCATGCTGCCTGGAAAACCGGTCCCCCAGATAGATGACATCACATGTCAGCCCGGTCAACCACCGCCTCTATCTAGTCGCCTCCACGGCCTCCCCTAGCAGAATCTCTGGGTACCTCCCCCAAGGATAAAAATCCACTCCATCGTGCCCATCCCTGTTGATAACCGGCCTAACCATCTTGTAATCAAAGGTGATCCGGATCTTCCCGGTGAACTTATCCCTCGCATCTCCCCTCCAGCGGACCATAGCGGGAAAGATGGTAGCATCGCTCTGTTGGTTCCACGAAAAGAACCTTATCACCTCGCAAAACCAGACCTGCATGTTCAAAACATCAAAAAGGTCATTTCTCTTTCATAAAAGTCTCAAAGACAGAAAGTAAAAGAGAGAAAAGAAAGTGATACTACCTCAAGAGCAAAAGAGAAGCAGTCCATCGAGGCAGCCTTGTTTCGGCTGTACATGTCCAGGGAGAAGTAAAGCTCAGCCAATCCGGCCTCGCCCCAGGAGACCGTCCCAATCCCATCCACATCCTCCAAGGAGTCGAGAAGGCAAGTCATAGCCAGAGTCCCAGAATTGGCAAAAATGGTGACTGACAGCATCAACCACACAAAGGCTCTAGCAAACTGGGAGGCAGTCACCTCATTAGCAGCAAACTCCTGCATGCAGTTATGGACTGCCACCTCGACGTTCCTCGTCTCCATCCCGAGCCCCTTGGGAATAAGCTTAAACCCAACTAGAGCTCTGAACTCCTCCACCGTAATATGGTTCCTCCAGGTCACAGGCCTCCCGGTGAACTGCAGGCCAGTGATAGCAGTGAAATCTGCAGGCGTCACTGTCAGCTCCCCCCAGCTAAGGTGAAAGCTGTGGGTGGTGTCCCACCAGAACTCCGAGAGGGCCTGGATCAAGCCCTTGCTCTTCGAGGTAATGTGAATACCTCTGCCAATAGCCTCAATGAATAAATCCAGGCCGGTAGCCCTCACCAGCTGCTTAGGGTTCACCCCATCCTTCTCAAAATTAGGCATCCTCTGCCACAGCCTCACTGCGATCTCGGAAGGCCCCCTAGACTTGTTCTCCTGTAGACAAGCACAGCAAAAGAAACGTATCAGTCCTTTACCTCATTTCAAAAGCATGCATATATTCAAAAGTGCACATAAAATCTTTCTAGCATCCTTTGCATGAAAAACGTGTCTTTCATCACTTGAAACACATCGTGTCAAGCACATTGCTATCCTAAGCACAAAATCACAATTTTCAAAATTATTTGCGCATAAGCATTAATTTTTTCTCAAAAATGGCATGCATGAATCCTTTTCATCATCCAAAATCCCGTTTTAGCATCCATGATCAAAATTTGACCTAGTTCTAGCACATGCAAGAACTCCGTCACATCTTAGACAATTATTTTCCCAATTTATTTTCAAAAATGGGTCATTCTCATTATTTCTTAAGAAAATTGCACATGCATGATCGTTAATCTTCTTAGCCTCATAGGTTAATCATTAATATTTCAAAATCATCATCAAAAATCCTAGGAAAATTCGAGAAATTCCTAAAACTCGAGTCAAGCCCTATAATCAATCAAAATTCAATCAAAATCGACGGAATTGAGCAAATTAAGAATGCTTACCCCAACCGATTGAGGATTTGTCGATTTGTGCTCCCTCCTACCCGGGTAGAGCTCCGATGGAGGCGTGAGGAAGTCATACTTCCTCTCCGTACGAACGAGTTCCTTCCTCCTCCTCCGAGCGGCCTCCGAGATGTTCCTCCTCGCTTGCCTTGGCATAGGATTTCCCTCCGGATCCATTTCAATCGGTAGAAGCAAAGGGAATTAAAGGATTTTGAAGAAATTCTCTCCCTCCTCTCTCTCTTCCTCGGCGACTGATGGGTGGCAATAATGCCCAGTCCCCGTTCAAATCTATTTTAAATAATCTAGAAAAATCAGGCTTCTAGCCGTACGGCTTCTTTTGCCCCGTCTCATGTCGGGCGGCTTCTTTCGCCCTGAGCAGAAATTACAACTTTGCCCCTGGACTTCCCACTTGGACGTATAATTCCTGTTATCCTTTAACTAGGATAACTTCATTTTCTAGAGGATATCCGTTATCTCCTAAGCAAATAGGCTTTCTTCCCTAGTCGCCTCCGTTACTTCCGTTATAACGGAATGACGATGGGTGACAAACTTCGAATTGTCAGAACTCCAAACTTAAGCTACCTCTATCACGAATAGAGAAGTACGCTCAAGTTCTCCAAACTTAAGCTACCTCTATCACAGATTGAGAAGTACGCTCAAGTTCTCCAAACTTAAGCTACCTCTATCACCGATTGAGAAGTACACTCAAGTTCTCCAAACTTAAGCTACCTCTATCACAGATTGAGAAGTACGCTCAAGTTCTCTAAACTTAAGCTACCTCTATCACGAATAGAGAAGTACGCTCAAGTTCTCCAAACTTAAGCTACCTCTATCTCCTCAATAGTGACGTAAGCTTTAGTCACCTCAGGTGACAACCTCCATTAATTGTCAAAACCTCAAGGATCCTAGACATCGTTCCTAACTATCTAGTGATGCTTGAACTACGACCAAGGCTTGATTCCTCCGGGATACGTAGGTAGCCTTTCATAAAAGGTCCAGCCATCCGACCGCAGTGGTCACCCTCATCCATCATCGCTCCTCAGTGGTGAGGCAGCCTTTCATAAAGGTCCAGCCATCAGACCACATCGGTCGCCCCTTTGTCATTCATCACTCCTCAGTGGTGAAGTAGCCCCTCATAGAGGTCCAGATATCCGACCACATCGGTCACCTCTAGCATATCCCTGTAGGATCAATTGCCTGACCTCCTAGGTCACTTTCTCTTCTATTTTTCCCAGCAAGAGACCAGCTTCTCTCCGCTATTCCCCTGTGGATCTTTTCTGAACTACTGTCTGGCTTGATTCCTCCGGGATACGTAGGTAGCCTTCCAAAGGTTCAGCCACTTGACCACTCTGGTCACCCAATCCGTCTCGGCATTCGCCAGATCGGATCCTTTTCTATCGACAACCCCACTCGCCCTGCAAGTGACGTTGCCGAGGAGCTTCTGTAAGTACCCAAATCTGGCTCATGCCTTCCGGTTAATTTTCTCGGCAATTCCTCGGACTTTCTTAAAGTTCCGAAGCAATTCGGGAACTGTTCCGAACCTTCTAAGGGATGAAAGGATTAATTGGAATTAAAGAAACATGTTTTTCTTAATACCAAAAACCTTCTAGAAGTGACACCTTGCATGATTCTAGAAACATGCTGAGTCACACAGGATAATGCCGTATGGCTGCATTAGCCAAGAACCCCTAGCCGCACGGCCTCATTAGCCTTATCCAGACTGCCTATAAATAGAGCCCTCCTCTTCCCATTTTACAAACCAACAAAATACCACACTCAGCTCCAAAATCTCTCCCAAAAACATTGCTGCGAAATTAGGAAGTTGAAGAAGGCCAAGAAGTCACCTCCCTCCTCCTTGAAGCCTCCAAGAAGTGGTCCCTCCGCTAGGCAAGATCCGAAGAAGAAGGGGTCACCACCATTGGTAACCTCTCACCCCCTTTCCTTGCATTATAATGCCTATGTGATATAATTGCTCTTTGTATTTGCATATTGCTATTATCTTGCTTGGGACTTGGTATTTGTTGTTAAAGATCCTATCTTTATTCATCTAAATCATATCCCCCTCCCCCTTTGCATCATTTGCATAAAATAAGCATTATTTGCTTCTAAAAATGTAATCTTTACAATAAAGGTGCATCATTTGCACCTAAAAATCCATGTTTTCCATTAAAAATGCATCATTTGCATATAAAAATCATGTCTTTACAATAAAAGGTGCATCCTTTGCACCTAAAACCAATTTTTCACATAAAATGCATCCTTTGCATTAAAAATCATCTCTTTACCTTCAAAGTAGCATCCTTTGCTTTCAAAAAGGTCATCTTTGTGCATCCTTTGCATATAAAATACTAATTTTCCTCATAAAAATGCATCATTTGCATAAAAATCCTTTCTTTACATAAAAAGCATCCTTTGCAATCAAAAGCATCCTTTGCACCCCAAAAATGTCGTCTTTTCACTAAAAATGTCATTTTTACATGCATTCCTCGTGTCCCCATTAGCAACCTTCGGTATGAACCGGTGTAAAGATCCTATCTTTACATCGTTTCTTCCATTAAAGGTGCCACAATTTTTTTAGAAAGGGATAAACCCTTGAACCTATATCTCCGATTATCGCTTGAGACGAGCATGATAGCTCCCATATAAGCTCAATCGTCTCAAGGCGTAGGATTAATGGGCTAAGGTCACTCCTTTCCTAAAGAACCCCATTTTGGACTATAAAAGAGAGTCCTTCTCTCGATCACGCAAGACCCAAGGTCAAATAGCGATGATTACAGGTCCAAGATGAGGACGGGATCAAAGTCCCGAACACATAAAAATCCAAGGAATCCCGAGCGACAACCAATTAAATGGTTTGTACGTCCGGAAGATGACTTGGGACATTCCCCCCCCCCCTCTCTTTTCAACACATGTACACAAGAAAGCACGCAAGCAAGCACGAAAAATGGAATCTAGGGAGACTTGCTACGGCAAGGCACCTTGGGTGAACGACGATCCGTTCTTCCCAAGGGGTAACTTTACCTCCGAACCCTAAAAATCCTTTTTTTCAAAGTTTTGAGGAAATCAAAATGGCGTGGCGACTCCATTTTTTCAAATTAAACCGGATGTTTTCAAACTCGCGTGAATCCGATCTAAAAACAAAAATTTAGAATTTGGGAACACATTCACAACTGCGTCTGGGTATCTGACCGCGGTCAAGGGTTGGTTCGTCCCGTTTTGCCCCCTAGCTTGACTAGCAAGCGAGTTAGCAGGGGCTCGTTGGGAGAACCTTTGTGACCCCTGAGGGACGGGTATTCCGCCGTTTGCTTCCATTTCAAACATCTCCATCTAAGCATCATTGATGGCCATGCCCTCAGCGACCATCTTGGATTTGGCGGCCAGGATCTCTTGCCTCTTTAGGATCTGGTCCGGGGAGAGGGGAGTGTTTAAGGTGGTGGTTTTTATATGAGCCTGGGGAGTTTTTGGGCTATTGTTTAGGAGAGCTTGGGCCTTTTCAGCGCGTGCCTCATCCGTTAGCCGGTGTATAACTCGCTGAGCTGGGGAAAGGCTATTTTGTGGTTGAGAACGGGCCCCCATTCTGTTAAAACAGAGTTGGTTTGCTTATCCTTGTTGACATTGGAAGGTGACGCATGGTCATCCTTCTCCATGGTCAAATGACCAGCATTTTCCAAAGTTTTAGACATGTTTTTGAAAAGAAAAAATGACTGAAAAGAAGAGCCTTTTGACAGTCAGCTGTTTAGAACATGATGGGTGTCTGAAAACAAAGATTTTACGAGAAACAAAATGAAATGTTTCCCGGCAATGGAACCACTGATGACGCCAAGCTATTTAGGGTCAGGAGCGGTTCACGGATATCTGGCAGGATATATTTAGTGGCTTGATGTACCTAGAACATAACACCAAAGAACACCGTTAAGGTCAAAGTTGGATGTTACTCCAACTCAGGCCCTCGGGTGTGAGAGTAAGATTACTGAGTAATATAAGGCTGTGAATGCCTTGAATGTGTGTGAGTGTTTTAGGGTTTAACAGCAATATGGCTTACAGTGTATATTTGGAACTTACCTTGTCCAAGGGGACAAAGGTCTTCTATTTATAGGCAATGGGGAGCTGCTCACTGACGTAAGCCATGAGGTCAGCCCTAAAGGGCACTTTGGTATTTGACCGCATACACGTGTCCACATCTAATTGGGTCTGTTAGGGAGGGAGGACCCTCTGTCAGAAGGGATGTCGCTGATGTGGACAGGAGCCGTGTATCCGGAGCGGCGCATTTAATGCCATTGTAGGCGCCTGACTGAGCCGCATTGAATGCGATGGGAGTGAGTCGGCAACTTGCATGTCAGAGCCAATAAGCTAACTTGCTCAGTAAGGTTTGCCATTAACCGGGAGGCAGGTGGGATAACCGGGAGGCAGGTATGAGCCCGCGGTCAACATCTTGGGCGCGGTCAAAAGTATTTGACGTGGGCACTGATGGAGCGGTCATACCACCTGCGGTCACCAAACCAGCGGGCAGGATCCTTCCGGTCTGGAGTAGGATGATGCGGAGAGGAGCGTGGTTTTGACCTCAGAGGTCTATCTGTCCGCGGTCTTGACTCCGGCGGTCTAGGAAATGCCACGTCACTGGTTCCTTAGACCAGATCGAGCGTGGGCCCAATCTAGCAAGTCCGGGCTCATCATGTTATTTAATGTCAAACATACACATTTACTAGAAATTTCAATTAAACAAAACCAACTTCTCGTCTGTCTATATATTGAATATCAAAATAGGATAAGTACAATTTTCCTTTGTACTAGTTTTCATTAAAATAAGACATTTATCTATATTACAATAGAGGTGGAAAATAACTATCACACAAAGAGAGATCGGGATTTGATTTTAAAAAAGACAAACAACGGCTGTGATTGAATCTACAGATCCCCCTTACTACAGCAGTTACCAGCAGTTATGACCTCTCCTCCCAAAACGATTTTTTTCTCAAAATATTCCATTTAAAAAAAATATATCCCAAAATAACAACTCTTTAAAATTATTGACCAAAATGACCCATTTTTTGAAACTCGCTACACGGTATAGCGAATTTATAATTTTTTTCGTTTAAACTCGCTCGCCATTTAGCGAGTTTAAATTTTAATATTAAAAAATAAAAAATAATAATAAAAAAATAAATTTGAACTCGCTAATTAAATTAATAAGTTCTAAGTTTCTTTTCTTCTGTGTGAACACAACTACATTACTAATTCATTCTCCGTCTCGCTTTAAATTACAAAATAAAAATATAAAAATTATGTTTTAATAAAGAAAACAAAAAAATAAATTTGAACTCGCTAATATTTTAGCGAGTTCTAAGTTTCTTTTCTTCTGTGTGAACACAATCAAATTACTAATTCATTCTCCGTCTCGCTTTAAAATAAAAAATAAAAATATAAAAATAATGTTTTAATAAAGAAAACTAAAAGGAAATATTATTTTTTTTCATCTCAAATAAATACTATAAAAAAATTATTTTCTTCGTATCACAAATGAATATTACTTTCGACTCAAAATGAATAACCAAAAAAATAATACTACATTTTTTGTCCAAAAATTTGAACATTACTTCCTTCATCCCAAAAAATAATTCTTTTTTTAAAATGTTCATTGAGATGAAGGAAGCAATGTTCATTTTATTTTTTTAAATGGTGATGTTAATGTTGAATACTTTCAGTTTTTTTTTGCCATTCTTACAGTTATATGAGATGATTTTGCACTTTTCATATTTATGTTTCAATAAAAATAAAAATTAGTGATTTAGTGACCTGTCATGTTTTCTACTGCTAAATTGTTAGTAAAAATATGTCATCAAGAAAAAATTTGAGTTGTGCAGTATTCTTAAACTAAATGACTTACTTCGTACTATATTGTGTTCATTGATATGGCAATTTCTACTTGTAAAAGAGATGCTTACTACACCATTGCAGAGAGCAGGTGATTTGGAGGTGCCAGCGTTTAATCCATAGTTGTTTAGTGAGGAAAACACAAATGTATGTGTTTTAATGTGAGGTAGTGCATGCTAAATTGCTATGGGTTAAAACTATCGTTTAGGAATTGGAAAAAAATAGTGTAAATAATCACTTGCTTGGTAAGTGTATTGAGAGATGGATAAGGAAGGTTGTGGTTGCTTGGTGTAAGTTTTTTTTTCCTAATCCCTTCGTACTAAAATGATTTTTCCATTTTTTTTTCATTACTACAAATGAATTTTAAATAATAATTTTAGGTTGATTTATTTATACAAAATGCAAATCTAAAAATTATTATTGATACACCATCAACAATACTATCAATAACAAGTTTTAGATTTTTATTAGACTAATAAATAAATTTAAAATTATTGCTCAAATTTCATTCGTAATAAGGAAAAAAAGTGGGAAGATCATTATGGAATGGAGGAAGTGTTATTATTCTAAAAATTTACATTTTATATAGATATGATTTGGAATTTCTTTTCCTCACTGACTTTTCTTTTTAGACATACTGTCCGCGTCATTGACTCGGGCAAGAGAGTAATAGTATATATACCATGTCTACTGTATATAAAGAAAACAATATTCAAATATATGAGGGGGCCGGGATCATTTATGGATATGATATAATAAGTGATAGAGAAGTCAAATATTTTTTTTTAAATTTTTTTTTCACTACTCACACACACACACACACATGCACGCACGTGTCGTCTTGAGATAAATCACTGAGAGAAAGTCTTTCTCTAATTTTTGGGGGATCGAACTCACGATCTTCGCTGGTTCAGAGCCAAATTTCCATGCTTGCGCCAAATTTCCATGTGCGAGAAGTCAAATATTTAAAGAAAGGCAAAGGGGGAGGAAGAAGATGGCCTACCTACTAATCAAAAGATTGATGGGTCGAATCACTACTCACCCCCACTTTGTACAAGTAATAAAGCACCCTTAACTATTTTCTTTTCTTTCCCCCTCCCCTGTGTTTCAAACCACTATTCATTGTAGCCCACAAATTAATAATGCAACTACATTTTCTATTATTTTCTTGTTTCTTAGCATTATTAAGGGAAAATTATCGGTGAATCCTCCGTTCCAAGTCAAACGGTCAATTAAGACATGAATTTTGAAATTTAATCAAATAATCCAGCTTCATAATCAAAATTTCGCCTAGTCTTTCTTACCCAAAAATATAAAACTAACCCCCTCTCTCTCTTCTCTCACTTTCTCTCTCTACCAACCCTTCACCTTCTCCTTCACCTTCCCTTCCGGCGACCCTTTCCTCCCCTCCTGCGACCCTTTCCTTTCCAACTCCGAACAACCTTCCTCCCCTTGCCGTCCAACTCCGGCCATTCACGCCGGAGAAACCATAGATTCCTCCATTCGAACAACTTCGACTGACTTCTCAACTCCGGTAAACTTCCTCTCTTCTTCTACTTTCTCTCTCTACCCTCCCACATCTGCCACCATTTCTCTCCTGCGAAGATTCGATCACGTCGCCTATCTCAGTTTCTTTACCTTCGAAAACCATTTGATTCGACACCAGCTTGTACACCAGAGATTCGAAAGCATCAAGTTACCTCTATTTCTTCTTCTGGTCACCATTGAGTTTATCAACCTGGGACTTACAATTTTTTTGATAAATCCAAAAAAAAAAAATATGGATCGCATTACAGAAGAAGTGGCAACAAGAAGAAGTGTGCGAAGCTTTATCTTAAAATCCATCAGGCGATTCTATTTAATTCAAACTTGAATACCCGATTAGATGAGCAATTCATAGAATAACATCTTAAGAATGTTAAGCTTTGTTGTAGTCTCTTTTGGGATTCTGTTATGGTGCTTTTCTTATGACAAGGGATTAATGTTGCAGGAAAACAAAGAAAAAGAAGAGACGTCTGATAAAGATTCTGAGTAAAATGTTGTGGACCACAACTCGCGGTCATTTGTATTGAGAACTAGTCTGGCTCGTGTCAAGTCGCGTTGCTTTTGTTTTTTTTTTTTTAATTTTTTTTTAATTTAATTTTTTTTTAAATATGCCTGTCAACGCGTTTTTTAAAATTATTTTTTTAAAAAAAAAAATTAATTTAAAAAAAAAATTAATTTTAAATTTTTTTGTTTTTAAGGGCAAAATGGGAAAGGGAGTGAATAGTGAGGGCAAAATGGTCATTTTCGCGGATAGAACTATTCACGCCACTGTTCAAACCAATGGTGTGATTTATAATATAGATAGCGCTCGGGAAAATTACATTTGCGCAGTCAGTTGTATGGTAACTAATAGGACTTGAGCATGTCCCATTTGAATCATCATTCGAGGTTTTCATAAAAAAACAAAAATAGAGTCATAAAATACTAAAAACAACTGTGAACTTAAGTAAAACAACTGTGAACATAACAAATATGTCAAATAATCTCATAAAATTGCAAAATTTGAGGCCATAAATGACAAACAACTGTAAACTTAACAAAAAATAACAGTGAACTTAAGTAAAAACAACTGTGAACATAACAAATATGTCAAATAATCTCATAAAATTGCAAAAATAGAGTCCATAAAGGACTAAAACAACTGTGAACTTAACAAAAAACAAAAGTGAACTTAAGTAAAAAAACTGTGAACATAACAAATATGTCAAATAATTTCATAAAATTGCAAAAATAGAGGCCATAAAGGACTAAACACTACTAGAATCAGGCCTCTTACCGACGGAAATTTACGTCGGTAATTCTCCATATCCGTCGGTAAATGGACATTACCGACGGAAATAGGCCGTCGGATTCCGTCGGAAATAATTCGTTGGTAATACCGACGGACCATTTCCGTCGGTGATACCGGCGGATAGTCCGTCGGAAAACAGAAAATTTCGTCGGAAATTGTCCGTCGGAAAGCAGGTACGCCGGCCGGTTTGCCGGAGCCATTGCCGGAGGTTATCGACGGACATTTTCTGTAACGACCCTAACCCTAGGCACTATTTTAATATAACATTATACGCTTTTAATATTAATGATTACTTTATATGTTTACTTTATATCTTTAAATTCTTATATTAGGATAAAAGGATAAGGAAATAAATAAGGTTCTAGGAGAAAAATAATAATTAGAAATAAATAAAGTAATAGAATGGAGTGGTAATAAAATGGACAAATAAAATGTTGTTGGTTGGGAGAATTATTTTAATTTATGAAAGAATTGTTGTAGGGAATTTTTGAGTGGGGGACAAATTCCCCCAAAACCCTCCCTCATTGGCCGGCCCCCCCCTTTTTTTCTCCCTTTATCATTTTCCACACTTCATCTTCCTCCTTCTCCTCCTTAACCTTCTCTCTCAATCAATCCATGGAAGCCATTGTTGAAGCTTCACTTTCCAAGGCTCCTACCAAGATCAATCCTTCACCATTTTTAGATCCGAAAGTACTTTTGTAATCGGGAGACCAAGAGGAGCTCATCAAGCTAAGAAAGTCTTAAATCCATCTCCTATTTTAAGGTGAGTTATTATGACTCTTCCCTTCTATGAATGCTCATGAACTAGCTAATGTTGTTCTTGTAATGATAATGGTTGTTTAATTGCTTTAGACCACTTTTGGACTTGAGAATGTGATAAATGACATGGAAGGATGTTATGGTTCTTAGAGGTTGAGTTGATTGTATGAAATGGGTGAATTTAGTTTAAAGGAATTAACTTGAAATGTATTGGTGAAGGGGTTGGAAATCTTGTGGGAATAATCTAGGTTTATGATTATTTGGGTTGATTAAACTAAGAAGTTTATAATTAGAATGTGATAGTGAAATGGGTGGGAAATTAAGTGGTAAATAATCTAAGTATATATTATCTTGGGTTTGGATGATTTAAGATGAGTTATGTAAGGTTAGAATCCTCCTTGGTGTTCTTGAAATGAAGAAAGATTTAAGGGAAAATAATCTATGTAAAAATAAGTTGGAAATTCGAAATGTGATGAAAATAGTCTTGGGCGGTCGCCCAGTGGTGATGAGCGGCCGCCCATCTTGGCAGAAGTAAGGGTGTTTGGAAATCCCTCTTGGGCGGTCGCCCAAGAGGTTTTGGGCGATCGCCCGTGTTGGCGATTGGCCTAGTTCCCGTTTATTTGAATTTTCACTTTGGTAACCTCCTAGCTTGACCCTTAACCATTATAAAGTTTGGAACCTGACCCTTTCGGATACGAAATAATCCTTTTAACCTAAGTTATACTTAGGACAATTGTATCCTTTAATGACACCTTAATTGGGTTACTATGGAACTACGGAAGCACGTTAAGTCTGAATCAGAAATGGTTTGGCAATCTTAGTTGATCTCTTATAAACTGTGACTCCCACTTGGTAATCTGAGCTTGAGCCTTTATAGGAGCTATGTAGTATTATATAGTGACCTTGTAGGATGGATCGATAATACTTCCTTGCCTTACTTGAGTTCATATACATTGTGATATTGTGCATGGTGTGTTAATTAATTGTTTCCCTATGATATTGGTTGAACATGAGTATATTTTACCATGTGACTATACTGTTTATCCCCCTTGTGGATTATTTGGTATTATTATAGAGTATCCCGGTGTGGATTATGTGTTTATATGGATACATTACTTGAATTTAAATTCGTTAATGCTATTATGCATAGTGTATTACATGAACTGTTGCACTATAGTATGGATGAATCATGAGTATATTTTACCATGTTGTTATATGATTATCCCTTTTTGTGGATTATAATTCGAGTAACTATTATGTGCTTGAATGCGTTCGGGTGGGTATGATGGAAGTCAATCAATTATTGATTTGTTCTATAAGTGATTGAAGGTCCATCATACCGGTGACCCTCCCCTCCTCTGTGGCCACAGAGTGGGGCTGTGCTAGCGACTGTATTGAGCATGAAGAAGCCTTTACAGACCTGCTGCGATTGGTGTACCGGGGGGATATATTATTTTTGGATACTCTATTATAGGTATCTTTTCTTATATGGATCTCTGGGGTATGAGTCCTATAAGAGGTGAATGTGCTGGAGGCAATTCACCAAAGAGTGGAGTTTTACTCCCACGTTGTACGACTTATTGTTCAGACGGGAAAAGGTAAAATGAGGTAACGTAATGTGTTTACCGCTTTCATAATGTGTTATGTGCTACCATGCTATGTGTTGCATCTTGTTTGGCATATTGCTGCATTCATAATAGCTTGCTGAGATTTATTCTCACCCCTCTCCCTTTACTGTTTTAGATTCGAGACAGGTGGACCGGCCAAGTAAGGGCGGTGAGGAGTTTGGAAGTTATATTTTGGGAATTGTCGGGGTATGATTTGGTTGGTATAGAAAGTGTACTTTGGTATAATTCATTTACGGGATTGCATTTATAAATCTTCATTTTATGTTATGACCGATGCCTTTTTGTAACTAAAACAGTTTCTTACTTTCTATGTTGGTCAACTATTTTTCCCCATTGTGAAAAGGTGTAGATATATTTTGAATTGATTACAACAACTGTATTTATTTTTGAAAGTGAAATAAAGGCTTTAAAAGTTTAGGAAAATTGGGTTAGTTTGAGGACGCTCCAGCTCGGGACACGTTTAGGTTCCGGGTCGGGGTCCTCACAGTTGGTATCAGAGCTCGGTTAGAGTTCTCGGGTAGAGTCTAGCTGAGTGAGAGTGTGTGATAACTGACGTCGAGAGTTTAATGCAGGAATTTGTTCAAAGACAGAAAATGATATTGACCAACCAAGGAATCAAGGAAAGGTGAGTTTTGGAAAGATAGATTTCCCCACCATCATTTGAGGTATTTTACCTGTCTCAGGAGTTAGGATTCATACTTTCATAAATCTTCGTTCATTCGTTCTCATGTGGCATTACATTTCATCTTTTATTTGCATAATTGGCCTAAAAGTTGCCTTATGTGTTGGAGGTTCTATTCCTACGGGAGAGTACCTTGAATCATTATTGTTTATCATGGTGATTGTGATTTGGGAGGACTCTCGCAAGAAGCGAGTCTCCTTATCGATGTTTGATTTGCCTCCGTGTGTAGTCGAGGCGGATGAGTCATTACTTGCTATTATATCATATATGCATAAATGTCAAAAGTATGGCCTAAGGAATGTGAAGGTTATTTGAGTTGTGTGTTATCTTTGATTTAAAAGAACCTTGAGTTATCTCATGTACGGTGGTAAATGAATTGGTGAACTCTTAATTTAGAGTTGGTCTATGGCCTAATTAAGAGCGGTTTATGGTTGCATAATTTGCGTGAGTATTTATACATTGGTGTCTCGTGGTGGAGACTAGATATATGAGACTAGTATTGAAAGTGATAGTCTAAGTGAGATTATATGAGTTATAAAATATCGCGAGTAAGAGATCTTATGAAACTAATATATCTTTGCCTTAGGTGCTATAAGTATTCTCTAAGGAGAGAGTGATTGAATGCTTGCTACTAAATTGAATAGGAAATCAGATATTTTTGTAAGTAATATCACCCTATAAGTTGACTAAGTGGTGTTTTTCAAGTGAGTTTCAAAAATGGGTTTTCATCAGGTATCATACCAGGATATTGAAGCTGAGTAGATATAAGTCACTATTTTGGTATTCGGATCCCTAGATAGAGTATACAAATTGGGATGATGGAATTGATGATTCAACTTGAGAAATTAATTGATAAAGAAGATAACTAGCTTAGCGATTCTCAGTAAGGATAAATTGTTACTGTATTTAGAAAAGATGATACTTGGTGGTTAATTATAAGGTTATAGAGATCTTAAATAGGTAACTGTGAAGAATAAGTATTCGTTAGCACTTGTTGACGATTTGCATGACTGATTTTAGAAACTAGTAGGATATTCAATGGTTATTAGTTGAATTTTTCGGAGTGTTACAATTTCCGTGAGAATTTGCTTTAAGGATATACTTAAGACAGCATTTATATCTAGTATGACCGTTTGATTTGTGGATTGTGTATTAGTTATGGGAAGGTAAATAGGGTAAATGCGAAGAAGTATAAGAGATACAGTTATTGGTGACTTAAAGGATCAACTTCAGGAATTGGTAATATATATATATGGTTCGTTTTGAGAATTGATTATCATTAGTTGAGAAAATGAGGATGAATCTTATTGGAAGACAGGATACTTTAGGATGATTATACCCTGTAGGTCGACTTAGTTGCATGACTAAAATAAGAGATTGGTGTGATGCTTATGAGGAGGCGGCGTTGTGCGGATTTTTAGTTGTTGATGGTTATTGAGAGTTAAGTTAGAGTTTACCGTAATGTTTAATTGAAAATTTGAATTGATTGATCTATGAGAGTTCCAATTATATTTTCTTATTTAGAAATTATGGTATTTGATTGGGAACTAGATGTTTACAAAATGTTGTTGCTAAGTACAATACCGATATCAAAGGTAGGGAATAGATGACTCAAATTAAGTAAAGGCGTTGAATATTCAACTTGAAGAATTCTTGAAGTGAGGATGCTTTGCCAAGTTTATAATCTTAATAAATGTTTAGTGTTATTTATCAAAGATAGTAATAAGAATTACGAGATTGTGTTTTCTTATAAGGAATTCAACTAAGTAAAAATATTATGAGTGGTGGCTACACTATAAATGGAAGTCAAACGAAATATTATGTTAGAATTGTTTTAAATGTGCTTTAAAACTTTGGGTTGTATATCGAACTTCGGTATGAGCAATTATGCCCTTCGGGGGTAGTTGATTTAATAAGGTCGATGAAACCGTTTTTGTGTAAATTAAAATACGTGAGTAATTTGACTATCTACCGGTATGGGACGGTTGTAGATAATTAAATCACTCGAGTTATTTTTGTTAGCTTATCAATCCTTTGAAATTTACGAGTGGTTTAATTAATTAAAGCTGGTATGGGCCGGTTTTAAATAAGTAAACCATTCGGGTCTCTTTGGATCTCTTCTTATATTATCATTTGAAATTACGAAAAATGTTGTAAATTTTCGAAAGACATGTTACTTTAAAGTTATAGTTCGTACGAAGCAAGTAGAAAAGCGGCCTAGTTCCCCTATAGTGATTAATTGTATTAAAAGTTTTGATCCGAGAAATAATTGATAAATTGTGGAGTTATTAATGTGGAAGTCGCAGTAGACTCGGTTTTTGTTGGAGTTGGATCGGCTCCGTTGTGGGCGGCCAACCATTCAATTTGAATATTGATTTGTCACTAGTCCTGAACATGATTGGAACATTGAATGGTGATAATAGAATGTTGACATTAGAAGATTTATTAAAATACTTAGAGTTCTAGGATTGAACTTAAGAGTATTAAAACGATGGGTTTGTAATTGGGTTACCTTGGAAGTAAAAAGGAGTATGTTGTTTTGTTTATAGAAAGTTGATTTTATTTTCTACTCATTGTATATGTTTATAAGTGATGCAATTCTTTGATCAAGTCCTCATATATGTTAGGGGATCGTTTAGTTGTATAAACCCCTAGTATTAAATGGATTGGATAGACATCATTTGGGAAGGTCCTTTTGGAATGTAGGAATGTTATTGAGTTTAACCTTGTGAAAATTGAGGAATCATTACGTATTGTTGAGGATATGCTACGGGCATGTACAATGGATTTTGGTAGTCGATAGGTCGTATGATTACCAGTGGTTGGATGCGTATGATAACATGGTATTTATCATTCTAACATTGAGATAAAACCGTATGAGGCATAGTTTGGGAAGAAAATATCGTTCTCTAATTTGTTGGGTTGAGGTTAGAGAAGCAAGGCCTAAGGTAGATTGGCGCCAAAATTTGTTAATCCATTTGAAGTTTTAGAAAGGGTTGGTGATTTGGCTTATAGACTGACTTGGAGCAAATTGTAGAGTAATTAAAGTTTTAAATGTAATATCGTAACGTATTTGGTGACATAAGTTGTAATACTTTTATTTATTTATATTTTCATTGAGATCGTGAAAATTCGGGTTAGTGATATTTGTATAGTATGCTTGGGTCGTTGAGTGGTAATATCATATTATTAAGGGAATTAAAAATTTTTTTTTGGGGAAGAATCACAACATTGAAGGGACTGTTTGGGAATTGAAGTCTGAGGTATACATGTAACCGAGGCGGGTTGATCAGTTAGGTAAGTGACAGTCAAATTCGGGACGAATTTTTTTTAAGGGGGAGTGAGTGTAACGACCCTAACCCTAGGCACTATTTTAATATAACATTATACGCTTTTAATATTAATGATTACTTTATATGTTTACTTTATATCTTTAAATTCTTATATTAGGATAAAAGGATAAGGAAATAAATAAGGTTCTAGGAGAAAAATAATAATTAGAAATAAATAAAGTAATAGAATGGAGTGGTAATAAAATGGACAAATAAAATGTTGTTGGTTGGGAGAATTATTTTAATTTATGAAAGAATTGTTGTAGGGAATTTTTGAGTGGGGGACAAATTCCCCCAAAACCCCCCCTCATTGGCCGCCCCCCCCCCCCCTTTTTTCTCCCTTTATCATTTTCCACACTTCATCTTCCTCCTTCTCCTCCTTAACCTTCTCTCTCAATCAATCCATGGAAGCCATTGTTGAAGCTTCACTTTCCAAGGCTCCTACCAAGATCAATCCTTCACCATTTTTAGATCCGAAAGTACTTTTGTAATCGGGAGACCAAGAGGAGCTCATCAAGCTAAGAAAGTCTTAAATCCATCTCCTATTTTAAGGTGAGTTATTATGACTCTTCCCTTCTATGAATGCTCATGAACTAGCTAATGTTGTTCTTGTAATGATAATGGTTGTTTAATTGCTTTAGACCACTTTTGGACTTGAGAATGTGATAAATGACATGGAAGGATGTTATGGTTCTTAGAGGTTGAGTTGATTGTATGAAATGGGTGAATTTAGTTTAAAGGAATTAACTTGAAATGTATTGGTGAAGGGGTTGGGAATCTTGTGGGAATAATCTAGGTTTATGATTATTTGGGTTGATTAAACTAAGAAGTTTATAATTAGAATGTGATAGTGAAATGGGTGGGAAATTAAGTGGTAAATAATCTAAGTATATATTATCTTGGGTTTGGATGATTTAAGATGAGTTATGTAAGGTTAGAATCCTCCTTGGTGTTCTTGAAATGAAGAAAGATTTAAGGGAAAATAATCTATGTAAAAATAAGTTGGAAATTCGAAATGTGATGAAAATAGTCTTGGGCGGTCGCCCAAGTGGTGATGAGCGGCCGCCCATCTTGGCAGAAGTAAGGGTGTTTGGAAATCCCTCTTGGGCGGTCGCCCAAGAGGTTTTGGGCGGTCGCCCATGTTGGCTGATTTGGCCTAGTTCCCCGTTTCGCTGAATTTTCACTGGTAACCTCCTAGCTTGACCCTTAACCATTATAAAGTTTGGAACCTGACCCTTTCGGATACGAAATAATCCTTTTAACCTAAGTTATACTTAGGACAATTGTATCCTTTAATGACACCTTAATTGGGTTACTATGGAACTACGGAAGCACGTTAAGTCTGAATCAGAAATGGTTTGGCAATCTTAGTTGATCTCTTATAAATTGTGACTCCCACTTGGTAATCTGAGCTTGAGCCTTTATAGGAGCTATGTAGTATTGTATAGTGACCTTGTAGGATGGATCGATAATACTTCCTTGCCTTACTTGAGTTCATATACATTGTGATATTGTGCATGGTGTGTTAATTAATTGTTGCCCTATGATATTGGTTGAACATGAGTATATTTTACCATGTGACTATACTGTTTATCCCCCTTGTGGATTATTTGGTATTATTATAGAGTATCCCGGTGTGGATTATGTGTTTATATGGATACATTACTTGAATTTAAATTCGTTAATGCTATTATGCATAGTGTATTACATGAACTGTTGCACTATAGTATGGATGAATCATGAGTATATTTTACCATGTTGTTATATGATTATCCCTTTTTGTGGATTATAATTCGAGTAACTATTATGTGCTTGAATGCGTTCGGGTGGGTATGATGGAAGTCAATCAATTATTGATTTGTTCTATAAGTGATTGAAGGTCCATCATACCGGTGACCCTCCCCTCCTCTGTGGCCACAGAGTGGGGCCGCTAACGGCCGTATTGAGCATGAAGAAGCCTTTACGCACTGCGCGATTGGTGTACCGGGGGGATATATTATTTTTGGATACTCTATTATAGGTATCTTTTCTTATATGGATCTCTGGGGTATGAGTCCTATAAGAGGTGAATGTGCTGGAGGCAATTCACCAAAGAGTGGAGTTTTACTCCCACGTTGTACGACTTATTGTTCAGACGGGAAAAGGTAAAATGAGGTAACGTAATGTGTTTACCGCTTTCATAATGTGTTATGTGCTACCATGCTATGTGTTGCATCTTGTTTGGCATATTGCTGCATTCATAATAGCTTGCTGAGATTTATTCTCACCCCTCTCCCTTTACTGTTTTAGATTCGAGACAGGTGGACCGGCCAAGTAAGGGCGGTGAGGAGTTTGGAAGTTATATTTTGGGAATTGTCGGGGTATGATTTGGTTGGTATAGAAAGTGTACTTTGGTATAATTCATTTACGGGATTGTATTTATAAATCTTCATTTTATGTTATGACCGATGCCTTTTTGTAACTAAAACAGTTTCTTACTTTCTATGTTGGTCAACTATTTTTCCCCATTGTGAAAAGGTGTAGATATATTTTGAATTGATTACAACAACTGTATTTATTTTTGAAAGTGAAATAAAGGCTTTAAAAGTTTAGGAAAATTGGGTTAGTTTGAGGACGCTCCAGCTCGGGACACGTTTAGGTTCCGGGTCGGGGTCCTCACATTTTCGTCGGTAAATATTAAAATAATAAAATATTAAAAACACTTACCGACGGTTAAATCCGTAGGAAAAATTAATATTTACCGGCGGATATGTCCGACGGCAATTTGAAACATTTCCGGCGGATATGTTCGTCGGTAAGCTGGAACTTTGCCAGCGGAATTTTCCGTCGGTAATTAATTTTATTTTTTGTTTTTTAATTATTTACCGACGGAAATATTCGTCGGTAATTTGACCAGATTTTTTAAAAAAAATTCTATTTTATTATTAAACCACCTGTAAACCTGTCAAACCTGTTTTAAACAAATCCCAACATAAAAGAAACACAAACAACCTACAAACAAAGGGAAAAGGGGTAATGGGAAAGGGATAAGGGGTAATGGGAAAGGGAAAAGGGGAAGGGAAAATGTTTTGTTTGAACATCAAATAAAGTGAAACTGTATCAAACAACCTAAAGCGAAAGGGGAAAGGGAAAAAGGGGAAAAGGGGAAAAGGGGAAAGGGAAAGGGAAAGGGGAAAGGGAAAGGGGAAAAGGGGAAAAGGAAATTGTTTCGCTTGGGAAAAAGGGAAGGGAAAGGGAAAGGGAAACAAAATATATTTGTTTACATTACATGCCAAATAAAATAAATGTTTAACTACCACGACCCCGACCACGAGCGCTGCCGCTACCGCTACCGCTACCACCGCCACTTCGCCTAAGGTATTGACCGACTGACTCATCAGAAGCATTACCGCTATTACGTGGCTGTGGCTGTGGTTGCAAATTCATGGTAGCCAAGTATTGTTGCATGCGCTGCTCAAGCTGTTGCTCCAATATACTCTGCACCTGGGCTCCACCTGGGTCTGCATCTGGGTCTGCATCTGGGCCTGAACCTGGCTCTGGATCTGCTCCACTCGCCTCTCAACCTCTCTGTTGACTCGATCATCAAACGCTTCTTGATCCACATGATAACTGCCGCCGGAGGAAGAAGATGAAAAGTATTGCGTAGTAGGGCTGCAGAATGGCATGTTAAAATACTCCGCACCATGTCCTCCGAATCCAGGCAAGCGGTCTCCCTGTGGTGGCTTGTCTCGGAGGACAATGGCCCCCCAAAGCTTTTCACGAAAGGCGGGCCGCTCGGTGCTCTCAGGAGCCAAACTTCCTTCTTCAATAGCCTCCTTACGAGCCCGCCTATCATACTCTTCCTGGAAAAAAAATACATTATACACTATGGTAGAAAATAATATTTCTTTAACTAAATAATTTATAATTTACTAATAGAAAATATATAATTTACTAATAGAAAATGCTATTAACACTTACATAAAGGGTCTGGTAATAAGGGTTGACCCATTGTGGCCCTGAGCCATCAGCAGCCTCCGCAGTATGTGTAGCCAGAAACACAGCAGCAGCATCAGCCTCATCATCTCCGTGTTTCTTACGCTTAACATATAAAAAAATTAAAACTTTAAAAAGCCTATCAAATAATAACAATATATGAATCAAATAGAGTATTGCTTAATTTACAAACGGATAATAAATGAAGTAAGTTTACCATTCTGGACCAAGTCTCACTGAAGTTAATTGATCCTCCAGTGTGCACACTCCCCCGCCCCTCTTGTGAGTTCCTATTCTTCTTTGCAGTTTCTGAATTTTTTTGAAATTTCTCACTTTTCCAATAGGCTTCCCACTGCTCCCACGCACTAGTGGAGAAATTAGCTGGAGGCAAATCATCATTTAGCCACTTTCTTTTCATGTCGTACACTTTCCCAGCGTATCGCTTAGCAACCAATTTCTTGAAAGCCGCCTCGATTTGAACGTCGGTAAACCAAGGGCATGAATATATGTGCTACAAAAATAGTAAAAGTAGTTAAATAAACAAGGGAATAGTCTACAAACTTTACAAAGAAAAGAGAATTAAGTAATTTTACCCGAAACTGGCAATACCAGATAGCGTACACATCTTTTGATATTGACTTTGGGGTGGGATAAAATTCCTCAAAATTATACCCACTGAATAAATCCCCAAACCATCTAGCAGGATCTTGACAACCACCATGTATAAACCTATAAGATATTAATTGAAAAACAATATATCAATATATATACAAATAAAAAGACAATAATAAAATGTAAACATTATATATATGACATTTACAATTAAATAATACTTACTGGCCACTGGGAGAGATAGATATTTCCATTTTTCCTTCCTCATTAATAATTGCGTCCAAATTAACCCGTCCGGATGGTTCACTAACTGGAACACTAGAGCTTACATTACCTTGACTGCTCAAATCATCATCACTACGTCCTGAATCAGACGTAGAGCCCCTCCCTCCAGTCCTTGGTGAAACAAGACGATGGACAAAACCCGCAACCTTCCCTCTCTTTGAACGATTGCCACCTCGACCCGACATATCTAAACTAGTATATTATATATACAAATAAAAACAATATATCAATATATATACAAATAAAAAGACACTTCATTTAGGTTTATTGATATCAAACCCTAACCCTAATTCACACCGGCTTCTGAAACATCAGAATTTTCAGAATTTTCAACACAAATTGGTCTCGGTAGTCGGTTTAGGTGGATGTGAATAATTTTAAATATTAATATTTAATTCTTTGTTGTTAAGTATATCATTCTCTAGGGTGAAAGGACAATTCATGTCCATTAGGTTTAGAATTGGGGTCGGCTTCTATCCCATCCCGAAATACACGTATGAATTGCAAATATCACTTTGTCTACTTGCTTTATAATCGAAAATCAAGCAATTTTAATAGACAATAATGATATTTACAAATCATATAATCGTGCATAATTTTTATTTTTATTCATTACCATAACATGCATAATTTTGATCAATAAACAAGATGAGAGTCGTTATCATCCACAACTATCAAAACCCTATCTCAGCTTAGACCAAGAAAGACAGAGCAAACAAGTTCTCGACTGTTTGAGCAAAGGATTTTCTGTTTAATATAGGTTTTTTCAGTTTCACTGTCCTCCTCTCTAAGGATCTCAAACATCACAGCCATGTTCTTGACAGTGCCTGTTTTACTCTTCACTGGTGGTATACGGTCACAAGTAAAAACAAGGTAACAGTATAACACCAGTGAAGAGAAAACAGAGCTTTCCTCCAATTTTTTCAATCTCCACCTTCCATTTACCCAAGATTCTGATTGCAGAATCTTCCTCATGAGAGAGAGAGAGAGAGAGAGAGCACGAGGGAGAGAGAGAATTACTAACCTCGCTTAGGTGAGAGACGACGACGGAATGACCGGAGAACGGGGGCAACGGCGCTGCTTGGTGCTGTGTTCTTGATTTTAATTTAGACCTAAATGACCGGAGAAGGCGTAGGGATTGTATTTATACGTATTATTACCGACTGCAGTTTTTACCGACGGAAATAATAGCGTTACCGACGGACCAAAATGAAAATTTTAAAAAAAAAACCCGGCAAATGAAAATTATTTTTCCGTCGGTAACCCTTTTATGTCTGTCGGTATTACTGACGGACGTTGTCCGTCGGTAAAATTTCGTCGATAATAGGGCTGTTTCTAGTAGTGAAAACAACTGTGAACTTAACAAAAAACAACAGTGAACTTAAGTAAAAACAACTGTGAACATAACAAATGTCAAATAATCTCATAAAATTGCAAAAATAGAGGCCATAAAGAACTAAAACAACTGTGAACTTAATAAAAAACAATTGTGAACATAACAAATAGGTCAAATAATCTCATAAAATTGCAAAAATAGAGGTCATAAAGGACTAAAACAACTGTGAACTTAACAAAAAACAACATTGATCTTAACAAATGGGTCAAATAATCTCATAAAATTGCAAAATAAAGGCTATAAAAGACTAAAAATAACTGTGAACTTAACTAAAAAAATATGCAAATTAAGTAAATAATAGTCATTTTCATGCAGAAATTATGAATTTAGCTAAAACAACTGTGAACTTCTCTTAATTGTTATTGAAACAAATGTAAAAAATAACTGTGAACTTGTAACAACTGTGAACTTCTCAAATTTGCTCCAAATTATATGTTGATGCTACTAGTTTGATTCGTATTGACGATACGAAAACAACGGTGGTTTCAGATTTTTTTTTTTTTGAGTTCTAGATCTTAAAATATTTCATTTTAAATTTTTTGGAGGAAAAAAAAAACGAAAAAGCAGGGAGAGAAAGGAATAGCGACAGCTGTCCCTTTTATATCGCATGAGGTGCCTTTATCAAAAAACGGGGTGTCATTATAAAGCCTGGACCTGATGGAATTTCTTCAAAATGTGTGTCCTTGGTGATTATTTTCATTAGGACGAGAAACTATTTGATAATTGCCCCATTATCAATTCACTAATTTGGACTTGCTAGCCTATTTTTCCATCCATGTATTCATGCCATGAATGCAAAGTATCCCCTTACGACTTATAATTGCTCACGTCTCTTTATTGATATTGAGCCACATGAGCAAACCAACATTTCATTACATCTAACTTAAAAAATTTACTACAAGATTTTCATTTATCAATGAGACGAAGCAATTTCAACAACACGAAAACGGAAATATCATTCAATCTCTCATGTTCAAAGAAAATTTCAAGATTGCCATGTTCCCTTTCTATTCTTCTTTTATCATTTTCCTAAAGACCTGCCTGCCTTACTCAACGTTGCCAATTTTCTCAGGCAGTACATCTAGCTCCAGCCTGTAAAACAAAATATTAAGATTAAAATTAATTGTCATTAGAGGCATAAATATCTTCAATTTTGATGATGGTTTAAAATCTACGATTAATTATCATTTTCAATAAATTCAAAATCTGTACTTCAAATGGATATATATATATATATATATATATATATATATATATATATATATATATATATATATATATATATATATATATATATATATATATGCATCTATTCATTGAGCTGTACAATGATAATACTGTAGTACTAGTTGATAAAATCTAAAACAGGCTTCTCTTTTAACAGCTGCTCTAGCAGAGATCATGGGCTATGAAATTGTTACTATAGGATGTAAATAATGTAATGGGCGATTGTACAAGTGTTTATACTGATTAATTCCATTTATTGTCAACTGTAATTTAACCCAAATTTTGTAATTGTAACCTTAGCATTGCTCCATTAACGAGTATGCAACATTTTTTATATTATGTTGTCACTAACAATAATGTTTTATTGGTCCTCCGTCCCGTTTAAAAGTTCTCTAATTTCTCAAATGGATTTTCTATTTAAAGATTCACTTTTCCTAAAATGAAAATGTGTCTCACTTGTTATACTCACAACAATAACGCACTTACTCCACTTTCTCTCTTGTATTCAACCATCTACACTCACAACACATCACATTTTTTTTTTAATTTGTCTTCCTAAACTAAATGGTGAACTTATAAATGAATGGGACGGAGGGAATATGCATTATACTATACACAGAACATTGCATATATAAGTAATTTTCTGTTTTTTTCTTTAATTAATATCTGGGATAAAATGTTTCTTCTGAATGGAATTTCTAGGTTTACTTACCACACAGCCATGTACGTCCTTGCAGCCACACAGCAGCTCACCATTTAGTGTATCCATTGCCTGGAAAGCTCCTCCGCCTTCGCTCCTCTACATAAAAACAAGATTCAACCAAGGAATATGACTAATTAGCCCATCGATCGCCAGATTCAAACGTAACATAGATAGCAAGATGAATACTGATGTTTGATACCTTGTAATAATCAACAGCAAGAAAATTAGCCCATCGATTCCCAGATGCACCATAACAAGTTTCAACCATCTCACTTAGGTCCTCCGAGTTCTGCCCACAAGCTAATAGCTTCACGGGAACCGATCTAAAAAAGTTCACCAGTACCAGTGATTTGCTCTTATCGTCCATTGCCGATGACTCCTCCCTCTTAGGACAACTCCCCTCCTTCATTCCCCCGTCCCCATCTACAAACAAAAGTACTCCAAATAATATTCACCATAAAAAAAAGCCTTTCTCTGATATATGATGCATATATTCATTCTTACATTGATTCTCTACCATGTAATTCCACTGATAAGCGATTCCTTCGCTTTGCTCCTTTGATCTTATAGATGTGAAAACTAGTAGCCTTTGGTTTTTACTAACCATTTCACTAACAAGGGGCCAATCTTGACCATTATTTGGCATACGCGACAATGGGAACCAGTATTTCATCAACCCTGCTTTCTTGAACACATTGGTCAAACCATTCCGGGCTTCAACATAGTCTTCAAGTATCAATGTCATGATTTCTGATGGATTTAGAGATAAGAAAGCTTCTATTTCTCTCAGTGTGTCAATAGCCGGTTCCTACTATGTGACAAACACTCAATGAATAAAGGCTAGAGTTATTTAATAAAAAAAAAATGAGTTGAAAGAAAAAATACTTACAAAGGCGGTATAATCGTGGCATTTTCCACGAAAGGAATGGCATAACCATACGTCGTCATCAAAATCATAGGTGTCAAGCATCAAAGCTCGTACACCGTTCTACATACAAAATAAGGAGCAAGACTTCAATTAATTTTTTTAAAGTGCGACAAAAGAAGTTTTAAGGGGAGATCAAAAATAGGTATGGAAGTGTGAATGACGAAAGTAGAATGTACGTTTAGTTGCTGAGTGATAGTATCATCTTGATTGTTGAGGGTAACTCGTGGAACTCCGGTGTGAGATGGCTCTCCGTCGATAGCGAAAGAATTGTGGGTTGTCAAAAATGCATACTTGTTGAATGGGAGTGTGTTATTCTGTTTTCCAGGAAAACATTAATAGATGTATGTATATGAAGTGATCATGTCAAAATAGTATACTGTATTATTATAGAGCTAAAAGTTGCATGCATAATGCTTCAGTCCATGAATTGATCGTGTCAAAATGGTATACTAACTATAACTATATATTTCCAATTTTACATTAAAAATAAAATGCGGCAGTTAACTTATCAATTTTTTTTTTAAATATGTTATATTTATTTGTATTGAAATAAAACTTTGTTGGATGTAATGGCTCGATATCCTGGCAAAGGGCCCGGCGCCTGAAATAGCTCGAATGTCACTGAGGCGGGCGCATCATGAATGCTGAGGCGGGCGCCTGGAAGGCAGTGGCCTGGGGCGTGGGCTGAAGGTTTGAGGCGGCCGCATGAGAGCTGTGAGGCAAGCGCATCCGAGGCAGTAGCTATGGCTGTTGTTTGGCGTCGCCAGGCGGGCGCCTGGAGTATGCCGAGGTGGGCGCCTCAAGGCCAGCCGGGGGGTTTTGGGCTTGACGGGCTTCTGGTATTTTGGTCTTTGTTTAGGTTAGGGTTTGTGTTATATAAAAGGATAATTGTAACCCTATGTAAACTGATAAGACATTGCACATAATAATACAGAGGCAAAGTTCAAAATCCCAACCCAATTACATCTCTTTCTCTTTCGATTTCTCAATTGTGTTCTTGGTCATTGTCAATTGGCTTCCGCTGCGATTGCACAACAACTGCTATCAGAGCCTGGTTGCGATGGCTGCGGTTAATTCTATCACCGTGAAGTCCGATGTTCAGAAATTCGATGGGCATGGAAACTTTGCATTAATGTGGCAAAGGAGGGTGAAAGATTTTTTGGTTCAAGCTGGCTTGGGAAAGGTTCTTCGACATTCGACTAAACCCGCTGATATCGAAGAAGGTCCATGGAAGGAGTTGCAAGAACGGGTTGTATCCTCAATACGGCAGTGCCTTGCGGATGAGGTGGTGTATCATGTGATTGGTGAAGAATCACCGACGAAGGTTTGGGAGATTTTGGAGGCTAGGTATATGTCGAAATCACAGTCGAACAAGTTGCATCTTAAGCAACGGCTGTATGGGCTTAAGATGGCAGAGGGTTCGGATCTTGAATCTCATATCCACACGTTTAATCAAATTCTCAACGATTTGGTTAGGGTAGAGGTAACGTTCGAGGAGGAGGACAAGGTGTTGATGCTGTTGAATTCGTTGCCGACTTTTTCGACATACGAAAACCTTATTACTACATTGACTTGGGGGAAGGATACTGTGGAATTGCAACCGGTCACAGAAGCACTTCTAGCTTTTCATAAACGGAAGAAGTCCGTTGATGAACTGCGGGTGAGGGGTTATTTGTGAAGGAGAATCAAGAACGTGGGAGAGCCCAGTTCCGGGATAATTCACAGAGGAAGAATTCCCGTTCGCAGTCAAGGAACAAGTATAAGGGGAATTGTTTCAAGTGTGGGCAGAAGGGGCACAAGAGGCAAAATTGTCCGGAGAAGGGGAACGGTAAAGGCAAAGAAGGATCTTCAAAGTCAGTTAATGTGGTCGAAGATTGCTCAGAGGATGTGGATGGAGATATGCTCACGACTTCATCAGCTGTGGAGCACCCGACAGATTGTTTTCTGGATTCGGCATGTTCGTTTCATGTGACGGCGAATCGTGATTGGTTCGATACCTACAGTCGATTAATTACGGTATAGTTACTATGGCTAATGGTGCTACATGTAAAATTGCTGGCATAGGAACTATAAGAATTAAGATGTATGATGGTGTGGTTAGAACGTTATGTGATGTTAGACATGTACCGGAGGTTTCTAAAAATTTGATTTTATTGGGTACCTTGGATGCTAACGGTATGACCTATAAAGCACAAGGTGGAGTATTGAAAGTAGTGAAGGGTGCTATGGTGGTGATGAAGGGTGAGAGAGGCTCTAAGAACATTTATAGGCTGCTAGGAGGCACGGTTGTAGGTGGAGTCATATCCGTTGAGTCTGAGGTTGATACGGATGTCCTTCTATGGCATATGAGGCTTGGTCACATGAGTGAAAGGGGGATGCGGGATCTTCATAAACGAAAGTTGTTGAAGGGTGTGAAGACTTGCAAACTTGAGTTTTGCAAGTATTGTGTTCTTGGAAAGCAGAACAAGGTGCAATTCAAGACGGGTAAGCATACAACAAAGGACATTCTCGATTATGTTCATTCAGATGTGTGGGGGCCGGTTAGAACAGAATCAAAGGGTGGACATTATTACTTCGTGACGTTTATTGATGATTTTTCAAAGAAGGTTTGGGTTTACTTCATAAGACACAAATCAGAAACTTTTGAGAAGTTCAAGGTGTGGAAAGCTGAAGTGAAAAATCAAACGGGGCAAAAAATCAAGTGTTTGAGAAGTGATAATGGGACAGAGTACACAGATGGCGAGTTCAAGAAGTTTTGTAGAGAGCATAAAATCAAGAGGCACTACCAGTACGCAAGACACCACAGCAAAATGGTGTGGCTGAAAGGATGAATAGAACCATTGCGGAAAGGGCTAGGTGTCTACGATTCAATGCAGGGTTGGCGAAGAACTTTTGGGCTGATGCGGTGAGTATAGCATATTTCTTGATAAACAGATCACCTAGAGTCTCTTTGGATAACAGATTTGCGGAGGAGGTATGGACGGGTAATGAGGTAGACTTTACCGATATCCGGGTGTTTGGGTGTCCATCCTATGTGCATATTCATGGTGAAGAGCGGTCGAAGCTTGACCCAAAGTCAAAACAGTATCTTTCTCGGGTATGAAACAGGTGTGAAAGGATACAAGCTTTGGGATCCCAAGTCAAGCAAGGTGGTGATCAGTAGGGACATAGTCTTTGATGAAAAGGCTATGTTAAAGTGTACTCAAGATGACAAAGAGAAGGTGACAGAAAGCAAAAGGAGCGAGAAGCAAGTCATTGAGGTGGAGTTACATGAGGATGAAACTGATGCGGATCTCACTCTTCCGGATTCAGAGGTAACTACACAAGAAGTGACTAGTACTTCAGTTGGGATACCTAAGAGAGTAATCAAGCCACCGGTCAGGTATGGGTTTGAAGACATGGCTTCATATGTTCTTGTTCTTAGTAGTAGAGACCTCAGTACTTTTAAGGAGGCAATAAACAGTCCGAAAAAGGATAAGTGGGTAACTGCTATGGCGGAGGAGATGGAGTCATTGTACAAGAACAATACATGGGATTTGGTGGAGCTTCCTAAAGGAAAGCGTGCTATTGGTTGTAAGTGGGTTTTCAAGCGTAAGGAAGCAGTATCAGAAAAAGAGGGGGAAAAGTTCAAGGCTCGGTTGGTAGCAAAGGGGTACTCGCAGAGAGAGGGGGTGGATTATAATGAGATTTTTTCGTCTGTTGTGAGGCACACTTCTATTTGAATTGTGTTGGGTCTTGTAGCTCACTATGATTTGGTGTTGGAGCAGATGGATGTGAAAACGGCGTTTCTACACGGTGAGTTGGATGAGACTGGAATTTTCGCGGAGCAACCACACGTGGGTTCACGGAGCCGGGCGGAGCGTTTGGTTTGTAAATTGAAGAAGTCACTTTGCTGGGTCAAGGGCCTCCGAGGCAAAGCTGGTACACTAGATTTGATTCCTACATAGTACGTATTGGCTACAAGCGTTGTGAGTATGATTGTTGCATGTATGTGAAGAGCCTTGATGATGGCTCATATATTTTTCTGTTACTGTATGTGGATGATATGCTTATCGCGGGTAGAAGCAAGAACGAGGTCAATCAGTTGAAGGCCTTGTTGAGTAAAGAGTTTGACATGAAGGATTTGGGGGAAGCTAAGAAGATTCTTGGGATGGAGATTCGGCGAGACAGAAAATCTAGGAGATTGTGGTTGTCTCAAGCCGGCTATGTGGAGAAGGTGTTGGAGAGGTTCAATATACGGGATGCAAAACCTGTAAAGACACCATTGGCGAGTCATTTTAATTTATCTGCCTCAGATTCCCCGAGTTCTACTGAAGAAATTCAGAATATGTCGAAAGTTCCCTATGCAAGCGTAGTGGGATGTCTCATGTATGCTATGGTTTGCACTAGGCCAGATTTGGCGCAAGCTATTAGTGTGGTTAGCAAGTATATGGCGAATCCGGATAAACGACATTGGGAAGCAGTTAAGTGAGTTCTTAGATACTTGAAGGGCACTATGGATTATAGCATCATGTTTGGAGGAAAGAGTGAGGAGTTTTCTGTTGTGGGATATGTTGACTCAGATTATGCGGGTGACTTGGATCGTAGGATGTCGACTACGGGATATGCATTTACTCTTGCAGGTGGTCCTATATGTTGGAGGTCTATGATTCAGTCCATTATTGCATTGTCTACGACGGAAGCGGAGTACATGGCAAATGGGTTGAAAGGTCGCAAAGGAAGCCTTATGGCTTCGGGGTTTGGTCAACGAATTGGGTATTCAGCAAGGTGGAGTGAAGTTGCTTTGTGACAGTCACAACGCGATTTTTCTGGCAAAGAATCATATTTATCATCAACGGACGAAACATATTGATGTTCAATTTCACAAGATTTGGGAGTTGATTTATATGGGTGAGGTTGTGCTAGAGAAGGTTTACACTACGGAGAATGCTGCTGATATGTTGACGAAGCCGGTTACTACTGACAAGTTCAAGCATTGTTTGAATTTGTTGCACATCTCTAGCTGTTAGAGATGGGGAGGTTCGATGTCTACACGGGGTGGTTCGGGTATTGGTTCCTTGTATCTTCTGTTGGGTTGGGTGAATGCTCGCCAAGGTGGAGATTGTTGGATGTAATGGCTCGATGTATGGTATAGCTCGAATGTCACTGAGGCGGGCGCATCATGGATGTCGAGATCAGGGGCGCCCTGGACGGCAGCGTGGCCCTGGGCGTGGTCAAGGGCCTCGAGGCGGCCGCATGGGAGCTGTGAGGCGGGCGCATATGAGGCAGTAGCTATGGCCGTTGTTTGGTGTCGCCAGGCGGGCGCCTGGAGTATGTCGAGGCGGGCGCCTCAAGGCCAGCCGAGGGGTTTTGGGCTTGACGGGCTTCTGGTATTTTGGTCTTTGTTTAGGTTAGGGTTTGTGTTATATAAAAGGATAATTGTAACCCTATGTAAACTGATGAGACATTGTACATAATAATACAGAGGCAAAGTTCAAAATCCCAACCCAATTACATCTCTTTCTCTTTCGATTTCTCAATTGTGTTCTTGATTATTGTCAGTTGACTTTTGCTGCAATTGCACAACAAACTGTACTAAAATTAAATTGTAATAAAATTATTATCCTACTGTTATTATGATTAAAATGAAGAGAAAAATTATAAAAGGGGTGCAATGAGATAGAGGAAATAAAAGATATTTCCAGAATCTTGTCTTTCTCCCGAGTCATAATTGCAACTTACGCGTAGCCAACTGAAAGGCCACAAAAATAGACAAAAGTCTTATGAAAAAGTAAGGAAGGGGTAGGTGGCTATTTAGGTGACTCCATAGTAATGAGTCGTAACGCATGCTACCTAACGGGTGTACTATTCTTCCTTCACCTGCCTAACAACTAGGGATAGGGATGGACAAAATCGGTTTCGGACCCGGTTTCGATTTGAAATCGCTGATTTCGGTTTGGCTAAAGGGTGAATCTTAACCGGCTCTTGCTTACCCCGAATCAGGTTCCGGTTACCACAATCCGGTTCCGGTTCCGCTCCGGTTCCGATCAATAATGAATAAAAAAGCTAAAAATTATTAAAAAACAAGCCAGTTCCGGTTTCGATCCGGTTCACCATTTATGTGAACCTTAACCGGCCCTTATCCAAAACGGTTCCGGTTATCCCGAATCCGATTTTCATGGCAGTTCCGAGCTTTTCCGATCCGATTTTCCGATTTCGATCCGATTTGGCCATCCCTACTAACAACTACACTCCTTCAACCATTTTTTTATTTGCTTTTATCTTTTAATGAACGTTTCACTAGTGTCATTTCAATATAAAAATATATTATTGATGATTATTGAACCCCTATACCTACCTGATATGAAAATGGTCGGATTCAATTTCAAATACCCAAAAGAGGTGTATGGTTTCGCAGATTTCATGTCAAAAATGGAGCAAAAAGAAAAGAAAATAAAAGAACAACTGGGTTTTCATTGTCATGAATCAATGAACACATTCCAATACCTGTTTTTGGGTGGTCAAAGAGAGAGAGAGAGAGAGAGAGAGAGAGAGAGAGAGAGAGAGAGACTGACCACGAGGGTGAAGGGGTTAGTAGCGGTTGTACGAACACATTTGGAGCCTGAAAATCCTTTTGCACATGAAAAGCAATATAGCCCCTTTGAACAATCTCCTGGTGATGAACATTCATCCAGCAACTATTATATATATACACCATTCCACAATCAATTTATTTATTCAGATCATTTTTTAAAACTTAAAATATGATAATCAAGAGAAAACAATTCATAGATATATAAACCTTGCACATTCCATTTGAACAGGCCGATGAAACTGATCTTAGCAAAACCAGCATCAAAACCAGAACAAAAAACGAGTTTCCTTGCACACCCATGTTGGCTATAGCTAAAACAATGTACGGATCTTTTTGTTGGATATGGAGATATAGTAGAGGAGAGTATTAAATGGAGGAGAGGTAAGAAAATGAAGAGTTAGATAAAACTGATGAGATATTATTAATGCATTTTCTTTTCTTTATTGCAACAATACTACAAATTATGGATTTCCTTAATCTTTCCAAGCATACAAAGATACTGTGAATCTCCGTTGGGCATGGGCAAATAAACATTCACTCATTCATGTAGTATACTGCAGTTTGACTTTAAGAAATGTGTTTTATTTATTTATTTGTATATTGTTAATTTTATTCTTCCTCTGTCTCAGTTAGACTACCCACAGTGGTTTTATCCCACTCCCCCATTTCGTCTAACACTTTTTACACTTTTTCTCATCCACCTAATATTTCATCTACTCATTTCATTTACCCCCACTCCAATGGCTAACTTAAATTAAATTTCAACTCCCTCCAACTCATCATTCTATACCCCACTACTTTTATTTTATTTCATTTATATTCTTTATTTTTATGATTAGTAAAATAATAATAATTATTATTATTATTTATAATTAAAAAAATATTTCACACTTAATTAAAAAAATATTGCATCAATTTATAGGTAAAAAAAATATAATGATTTTTTTAAATAAATGCTAAAATGAAGAAGGATAATTGAGAAATGAGTGTTTTTTTTTTTTTTGTGTCCAAATCAAATGAAACTTATATCAATTTGTAGGGAAAAAAATGATGAATTTTGGTGAAAAATAAAATTAAAAAAAATTATAATTTACTAGGTAATAATTCAGCCCAAATTGAAAACTAAGTGTTTTTTTTTTGTGTCCAAATCAAATGAAACTTATATCGATTTGTAGGGAAAAAATGATGAATTTTGGTGAAAAAAAATTAAAAAAATTAATTTACTAGGTAATAATTCACCCAAATTGAAAACTAAGTGTTCTTTTTTTGTGTCCAAATCAAATGAAACTTATATCAATTTGTAGGGAAAAAAATGATGAATTTTGGTGAAAAAAAAATTAAAAAAATTAATTTACTAGGTGATAATTCGGCTCAAAGATTTGGGATAAAAAATTTTTTCGAAAATCCAATGGACCAATTAAACGATGACACGTGTTGAATAAAAAAAAAAAAAAAAAAAGAAAATCACTTTCATCCCGGATGAAAGATTTCAACCGGCCTATTAAGTCAGCCAACTTTCATACCTCCATTGCAGTGTTTAATCTAGTTGAAATGAATTTCATTCACAGTTTCATCCTCCCATTGTACTAAGTCTTATATTGGATACATTTGGTTTTTTTGGACAATATAGTGAATATTTAAAAAATGATAATGTCAATTTAATCATCCTAATAAAATTTTAAAAATTGGTCAATATCCATTTGTGTTAACCAAAAATCAAATGTGACCAATAAAAATGTGATATAAATGTGATATTTTCTTAGACAGACTGATAACACAAAATCTTGTGAAAAACGTGTTTTACTCTAATTTTAGGATAAAACGTGTTTTTGAATCGAACCGGTGGCAATTTTGTAAATAACTGACACTCAATAACAAAAATTATAAAAACTTCAAAGGCCCATTTGAGAGTCTTAATGACATCTTTTGAAATTTATAAACCCTCTTTCACATTCCAAAGGCCGGTGCTTTGGTAGTTCTCGAAATTCCCTTCGATCGATTTGATATGTTGTGCATTTCGTGGTTAATCCCGAGTCAAAAGATACTCCAGTTTTCCCGACGCGCCCAATAACACAATTACTATTACTAGTAAAACACATAAAATAGTGTTGAAAATATGATTTTTGGGGTAACTTTGAGGGGGTCCCATTAAGTTTGATCAAAGTCAAAGTTTATATACATTGTATGTTATTACATGAAGTAAATTGGTGTTTCGGTGAAAGTCAAACTATGGATGAAGTCTATAGTTCTAACACATCAAATTTTATATTTAAGTCTGTTTAATGCCAATGAAGAAATGAGTTTGGTTGTCATCCCACATGGGTAAGAGAATACAAATATTCCTTTTGTTGGTTATGTAAAAGGCTTTGGTGTTCCATCTCATATGAAAATGGAAAACGAAGTTGAAGTGCCTTAATTTGATGGGCAATTCATGAGCTCTTGTTCAAGTAATCATGTTAGGTGGCTTGAACCCTAATACCACACGTGCACTCGCTCGGCTCGACATCGGACTTCAGGCTTTCGGCACGGGTGTGGGCTTAGGCATTTGGGCGAATTGGTACATATTTTGTGATCATTTTATCCTCGGGGGAAATTGCCTGTACCTGAAGTTGCACTAATTGGGGGCAATATTTTCTCTTAGGACAGTCTTCCTAAAGTGACTCGATCAATCCTGATAAGTTATTCTAACTTCATTTTCCAGATTCACGTTCTTGTTGTTTTGTTTGTTATTAGCTTAATAAAATTGTTAATGTTGTTCCATAATTGCCCCTTGATTAAATATGTTAATCTGTCGTTGCATAATTAATATTCCAATATTCTAAGAGAAAATATTAATCATGTCTTCATCTACTATTAACTCTACTGCTGCCTCTCCATTCAAGTCCCTTTTTGACACTTCAGATCAGCAAGAGAAATTCGCTGGAAAGAACTTCAAGCACTGGCAGGAACGTATAAAGATCTGGTTTTCAATCAAGGGAATGACTGGTATGCTAAACTCGACTTGTCCCACCGTGGACGATAAGGACACCCTGAATTTGTGGATGTTGTTAGATAGTGGAAGGAGTGAGATGATGTTGTACGTGGATTCATTCTTTCGGATCTTTTGAATGTGCTCTTCGATGTATATTTCTCCGCTCCTATCTCTGATGGGTCACTGTGGGAATCAGTTGACACGAAGTATAGCACTGACGATGTTGGTGTTGAAAAAAGTCGGTTACTAACCAAGTGCACGAATTCCAGATGATATTGTAATTGTTTAAGGATGCGGCTATAGAGCATCCTGAGAAGTTCATAGTCATGTCCATCATTGAGATTTTCTCGTTCTTAGGAGGAATTCGATGTCTCTCAAGCATCGTACAAGAAGCTTGTCATTCAATGATCTGATGAATAAAATAGCGATACATGAAGTGCACCACAGGAACGAACCTAGTATGCCTGTGGAGGCTAGTGCCAATGTGATAACTGCTAAGAATAAAGGAAAATATGTAAAATCTTGCTCTAAGAATAAGGATAACAATAACAAGCTTAAACCTAGGAAAGACATCCGCAAAAAAGCAAAACATACCTACTGGAGTTGTATAATAGGTGGACACTTTTCTAGGGACTGTCCGTCCAATAAAGAAAGGGTGCCACAATGTTCTACTGATCAAGCTCATGTGAACATGGTGCTCGAACCTAAGGATGATGAACCTGATGTGGGTGCACCTGGAATTGATACTTTGACCAGTGACATTACAAAGTATGTAACCTCTTTTCCTGAAATTTTTACTGTTTATGAACCCAACGAGTGGCTAGTAGACACTGGGGTAAATGTGCACATTTTTCCTGATAAATTGCTATTTCTGACTTACCAGTCTGAACGTGGTAGATCAATGACGATGGGGAATGCTAGTGCCACTAAAGTGTTTAGGATTGGATGCGTGGACCTGAAGTTTCCTAATGGGCACATTCTGACCTTGAATCAAATGCTTCGCATACCTGATATTCATCGTAATATTATTAGTGGTTCATATTTAGTTAGCGAAGAATTTGAGTTTTCATGTAAGTATAGTAAAGTTATTATTTTGGATTCTGGTAGGTAAATGTTACTATTCAGATGGTTTATTTCAAATTAGAGTCAAGAATTTTGTTAGGTCTCAGAATATTATTGATTATAGATTATTTAGTTTCTCATTCGATTGAATCTTCAAATATTTGACATGATCGTTTAGAACATATAAATTTTGACTCAGTGTAGAGAACGATGAATTTGAATATTATTCCTAATCATGCTATTGATAAAAGTTTCAAATGGCATGTGTGTGATGAAGCTAAATATGTTAAAAGCCCATTTCATTCAGTTCAAAGAAATTCTGAAATACTTGATTTAGTTCATACTGATATTTATGAATTTAATGGCATGTTAACCAAAGATAAAAAGAAATACTTTGTCACCTTTATTGATGATTGCTGTAAATATTGTTATGTTTACCTGCTAAGTTCTAAAGATGAGGCATTTGTGTAGCGATGCGCGAAATTGCCTTCCTCCTTTTCATTTTTGTTTTGAGTCGCCACCTATATTATTTATGGAAATATAGAAAAACCATTTTTTAAAAGATTTTGGTTCGGGACTTAAGTGATGGATTTGGAAGGTCAAGGAGCACCGCATCCACCCAATTCGAAGATCGGTCTTGCTAAAGGGAGGTTCTCAAAGAAGAACTATTTTTTTATACAAAAATAAGTAAAAGCATCAATTTAATTAGATTAAACGGAATATCGGATCGATTGCTTTGAGATCGTCTCCATGATTTGGAGAGGCTCTAGGCCGATCCTAGATTCGATATGCTACACCACTCCAATAATCAATTAGAACGAGTAAAAAGAAGGATGAAGGAAGATTACCCTCGGGTTTTGAGAAGGGCTTCGGACAGAGTTTCGCCTCAATCCTAGACTTGAATCTCGATGTTAGTTGATCAACAGGGTTGATAAATGAACTTTAGGTGTTTTAGGGGGTGATTTACAGGAATCTTTCAAGGAGAGAAACCAGTAAATGTGAGTGATGTATTTTTGATCGGGGATCAGGGACCTCTGAAATACTGAAAGTCATCAAGTATATATAGGGGTTTTAGGAGACCAAAGTGGATTGGGATTCCTCCTAAGGAAGCTTCTAGAATTCTAAGATCAGTAGAAATTCGAATTGGAAAAGATTTATCAAGAAAAAAGGTTGAAATCGACAAGGAAAGTGATTTTGCACATCCTGCAGAAGGTTAGTCTCGTGCGAGATACGTCATGTCCCGCGCGTGACAAGGCTCATAAAGGACAAATTAGTCCTCCCCTCGTCATCTCGTATGCGGTTCGAGTCCAAACTAACGGCCGTTAGTCAAAACTAAACAAAACATGATGAAATTGTGGATTTCTACTCCAAAACCAAAGGCGAGACTTAGAGTGATATAACTCTGTCACGATAGGTTCAGAATGGGGTGTCTACAGAGCCCTTTTGCGACAAGTCTTATGGAAGAAGTCATGTCGTCGATAGAAAAGATATCATTCTGGACATCGGGATGCACTACTACATTTCTGACCTAATGTAACGCCAATTTTCGTTGCATTAGGGCCCAAAAATCGTTACATTAGGCCTAATGTAACGCCAAATGGCGTTGCATTCTCTTGCGTTGCATTAGGTCTAATGCAACGACATAGTAAGCTAATATAACGCCATAGCTTTGGCGTTGCATTAGGTGAATACCTGATGCAACGCCAATTTTAAAACTATATGAACACCTAATGCAACGCCAAAAAGTAGATGAGTACCTAATGCAACGCCAATTTAAAAAGTAGTTGAATACCTAATGTAATGCCAAAAAGCAGATGCACACCTAATGTAACGGCTGTTGTTATGTATTAATATTGATTACTAATAGCAATATATATACAATTAAATAATAAAAAATATTATATAAAAAATTAATTGACATGATAATTAACATGTATTGACAAAATTCATTCCCAAAAGATACATAATATATATATGTACACATGACAATGTGTCATCGACACATACTAATTACATAACAAGTTTTGTGTCATCGACACATAGTAATTACAAACACCAAAAGATGCACCAACAAAACAAAGCCTCCACCATGTTGGATTGTAATGCTTCCAATGCTAACTATGAACCTGCAAGTAAAAATACAACTAATTAGAACAACAAAACATGGCTGTAAACTTTAACTATATATAGAGTGAGTCATCCTGTCAGTTATTGGCACAAAACCATTACAAATTAGGTGATCTCTCACAAAGTTGAAGTCAAAAAGGGACTTAGTTGTTCCTGCATAAAACACATGGTAAATACGTGTCCAAAATACATTTTCAAACCAAAACATCCACTTAAGGACTCCATAGCAAGACAAGCCTAAAATTGAACCTAAACAGGATGAAAATCAAACCTACACATGCAATATTTGTTATAGAACCTGTAAATAACAAAAATAAGAACATAAACAGCACCAAAGCAAGAAATGGACTTACAGGGCTGGGGCTTCCCACGTCTAGGAAAACAACCTGCAATATTTGTTCAACAGCCACTTGATCTTTTTGCTCATCAAATTGAGAATATAAAACTTTGTCATCAGCAATCAATGATGTAGACTCACTAGCCAACCCACACACACGCAAAGACACCTGAAAGGAACAATCATAATAGGGCAGCAAAATTCTTATGACTAGCATGCTTTAATGAATTGCTTAATTTGCATCATAGGTGCCCCATTACCCATTCCATCAAAGATATAATCCACGACAAATGTTTTTGCACACCAACTATTTCAATCTTTCCCAGTGTCATTAACAACTATCCCTCTTTCTCCAAACCCCCCCCCCCAAACACATACACAGATTTCCTCAGTTCTCTCTTGCTCTCTCACCAACATAACAAGATTGAGTTGCTCCCTCTTTGCCCCAACTCCCAAAAGATGCACCATATCTTCGCAATTTAGGACATGTCACTGATATATCTACAAGAGGCCACATCGACAATAATATCAGCTATATCGATAAAATATAGCCTTGTTAACATCTATTGAAATCATTCACCAGTTCAACTCTCTGTGTTGCATTCCTAATGACAGTATATTTTCACTTATATTTAAAATTCCATCTTGCCCCAACTCCCAAAAGATGCACCGTATATTTTCACTTATATTTAAAATTCCATCTTGTTACAGCCCTAACTGGATCTATGAACTTTTGTTGCTTAAACTTGTCACCTAAATGGGACAAGACATTCTTCAATGAGGAATCACAGATGAGAATTTAATACGCCCTTTGATACATACATATATTCAACTTTCAAGTACCTATTGACTGAGACAAGCATAAAGTTCTAGAATTTGGGAAATTATGAATTGAACAATCATACATGATCCATCCGATGACATCCCATGCGCGGTAGCAAAGAAACATAATCCACATAGAATTAATGTTATCTTGGTCTTATCCAATCTCCCCATCTCGATATTGAAAGCTAAAACAGCACAAATTATTGAGAAAAGTAATTGGTAATCGGTGAACATGGTAACTGAATCAGACCTCCGTTTACCTTCCACTTCTGACGGAGGATGTTGGGTTTGTTCCACTGGAGGTTGAAAGGGGTTGCCGCTGTAGGCAGTGTAGTCGAGGATTGATCCGATTCCGTGAACAGAGACGTCGGAGTTGGTGTACATGTCCGGGTGGAGTGATTGGGAGTTGTCGGCGAGAAATTGGTGGGAATTCTTTGGTGATGAGAATTGATTTTGTGGGTAAGAGAGTTGGTAGGCGGGTTTGGGGTTTGAAGAGTAGGAGATCGGAGAAGGAAAGGCGTTGAGGGATTATGTGGTAGGCGATAATGAGTGGGTCGAAATTGATTGCTCCGGAGGCGGTGGAGGTTGGGAGGTGGGACTGTGTGTGTTTATGTGGTTTATGAGGTACAGATTTTGGGGGAAGCGGGAGATGAGAAGGAGGGGAGGAGAATTCAACTTTTCGTTCCTTTTGTGGAGGGAAAAAAAAGTGGGAACTAAAAAATAACAAAAGGCAAATTTTGGTTAAAAAAGTTATTTAATTTCTTTCAAAATTCATAAATTTTTTATATAAATTTGTTTTTATGGGATAAATTTGAACCATTGGATGTGATGCATTTAATGGTAAATAATAATTAATAAAAATAATATTATCTCATAATAATAATTGAAAAAAATAAAAATATTAAATAATTATAAAATAATATTATCTCATAATAATAATTGAAAAAAATAATTGAAAAAAAATAAAAATATTAAATAATTATAACAGTCATAGTAATTAGTAATATCATATTAATTAATAAAAATAATTAATAATTAATAATTAATACTAATTTAAACTATAAAATAATATTATCTCATATTAATAATTGAAAAAAATAAAAATATTAAATAATTATAACATTAATAGTAATAAGTAATAAAATAATAGAGTATAAGGTATAGGATATACCCTATACCCTATAGGGTATACCCTATACCTTATACCCTATACCGTATAGGGTATAGGGTATAGGGTATAAGGTATAGGGTATACCCTATAGTGTATAGGGCATAGGGCATAGGGTATACCCTATAGGGTATAGGGTATAGGGTATAGGGTATAGAGTGTAGGGTATAGGGTATTTGGTACAGGGTATACCCTATAGGGTATAGGGCATAGGACATAGAGTATAGGGTATTGGGTATACCCTATAGGGTATAGGGTATAGGGTATAGAGTGTAAGGTATAGGGTATAAGGTATATCCTATAGGGTATAGGGCATAGGGTATAGGGTATAGGGTATACCCTATAGGGTATAGGGCATAGGGTATAGGGTATACCCAAGAGGGTATAGGGTATAGGGTATGCCCTATATGGTATAGGGTATAGGGTATAGAGTGTAGGGTATATGGTATAAGGTATAGGGTATACCCTATAGGGTATAGGGTATACCTGTTGTGAATCCACGCAGCGGAACGGCCCAAGCTTGGAGTAATAATAAGAACAACACACACGAAAAAGTAAATCACACACAAAGGGACACACAAAAATTGTTTACCCGGTTCATGCAACAACAACTACGTCCGGGGGCGCTACCAAGCCAAAATATTCTCTCCAATATTTTCAGATGTTACAATTTGTTCCTAGGCTATCACATATATTTATAGGGAACAATAAATCAAATCCTAGTAATACTCGAATTCCTACTCAAGAAAGTAATCTTCTTTCTTCTCAAGTACATCCAAATATTACTATAAAAAAAGAATCACCAATGCAAGAGGAGATCTTATCAAAATAGGAAACAAATCATCCCAGAATCGTGACCAGCGCGGTCGCCCTCCCAGCTGCGCGTCCGCGCTAATATCCAGAGAATTCAGCATCCTTGCCCATTCCTCCAGCGCGCCCGTCCTGAGCCCTAGCGCGGCCGCCCTCCTGACCAGAAACTGCTATGACTATTTGAACTCCCTTGATCTCACCAACTCCTCCGACCGCGGTTCAAATTCCTTTATTCATGGTTTTGACTCCACATCCCAACAATCTCCCACCTGGAGACAAACCATCCATGATACCTCTCTTGAAACAAATTTCAGTGGCCATCTATTGCGTTGGTAGCGCCCGGCCTCTTGTCTAGTTATCCAAGTGAGTTGAAGCTGAGCTACGCTTCAACATAACTGTCGGTTCTACCATGCTCCGAGTCTTCATTCCGAATGATCCTCCCTGCACATCCCCGCTCACTTGCTTGCTAACTATCGATCCTGAACAGCGCGAATCTACGTGCCCCACACAATCACAAGCTTGGAACCTTTGTGTGTTCTTTGCAACCCATCGCATTACCGTTCTAGATCCCGCTCCCATGTTGGCCAAATTGGCTCCGCGTCGGCCGACTTCATTACCCAATTTTCTACCAACATACCGTTTAGTGAAATTTCTCCCACCATGGCGATCTCGGCCACCACCATTCATCATTGGGATGCGCCTTCGTTTCCCCCAACGACTCATGTTGCATGTGGTATACAACATATTTTCTACGCCGCCACGAGCCACCAAGCTAGCTCTGCGGTTTACCTTCCATGTCCCACAACTGAAGGTCACCACACAACCCTCCTTATCAAGTTGCCTTATGGAAATTAAGTTCCTCTTCAAATCTGGAATATGTCGTACATCACATAGCCGCAAAACAGTCCCATCCATTGCTTTGACCCAAACAACCCCTTTTCCAATGACCTTGACAGGATTATCGTTTCCCAAACGAACAACCCCAAAATCACCCGGAACATACTGCTCCATTCTTTCTGCACTGGTGCATGAATGAAACGTCGAGCCTGAATCCAAAACCCACGAATCTGTTGAACTGCTCCCACCCAAGATTAATGCATCCGCTATCTCCTCAGCAACATTTAATTCCCTCGCTCTGCCTGACCGCTTCGGACAGCTTCTCGTAAAGTGCCCCTTCTCCCCACAATCATAGCAAGTAATCACCTTCTTGCCACCCTTACTCTTTTCACTGACATTTAGTGCTAGCTCCGATGTCCCTCCTTTGCACTTTCTACGAATTTCTTCGGCAAGAATCACATCAACGACATCCGGAAACTTCAACTTCACTTTTCCTGTTGAAACGTTAACTGCTATCGCAGTCGTATCCCAACTTTCCGGTAAAGAAGAAAGTAATATCAACGCTAGTACCTCGTCATCAAGAGTAACAGCCATGGAAGATAGTTGGGTCGCAGTAGATTTGAATTCACTTATATGTTTTGTTGCCGACATGCCTTCCACCATCCTTATGTTCAACAGCTTCCTCATTAGATGAGCTTTATTCGCCGCCGATGGTGCCTCGTACATGCTCGCCAACATCTGTAACATCTCCATGGTAGTCTTTGCCTCCAAAACATTCTTCGCCACATCCTTGGTCAACGTTTGCCTAACAAGCCCTAACGCTTTCCGATCCAAGATTTCGAATTTTGCTTCCTCTATGTCCGTCGGCTTTTCTTTTAATGGTAGATACAAATCCTTGTTCCACAAAACATCCTCGATTTGTGTCTTCCAAAAATTGAAATCCGTCCCATCAAACTTTTCAATCAACACCTTATTACCATCCTCCAAAGCTCCCAAGAAATCCATGGCAAAAGACAAGCCAAGCAATGATTCGACAAAACCAAAGCTCTGATACCAGTTTTTGTGAATCCACGCACCGGAACGGCCCAAGCTTGGAGTAATAATAAGAACAACACACACGAAAAAGTAAATCACACACAAAGGGATACACAAGAATTGTTTACCCGGTTCATTGCAACAACAACTACGTCCGGGGGCGCTACCAAGCCAAAATATTCTCTCCAATATTTTCAGATGTTACAATTTGTTCCTAGGCTATCACATGTATTTATAGGGAACAATAAATCAAATCCTAGTAATACTCGAATTCCTACTCAATAAAGTAATCTTCTTTCTTCTCAAGTACATCCAAATATTACTATAAAAAAAGAATCACCAATGCAAGAGGAGATCTTATCAAAATAGGAAACAAATCAGCCCATAATCGTGACCAGCGCGGCCGCCCTCCAAGCTGCGCGTCCGCGCTAATGTCCAGAGAATTCAGCACCCTTGTCCATTCCTCGAGCGCGCCCGCCCTGAGCCCTAGCGCGGCCGCCCTCCTGACCAAAAACTGCTCCGACGATTTGAACTCCCTTGATCTCACCAACTCCTCCGACCGCGGTTCAAATTCCTTAATTCATGGTTTTGACTCCACATCCCAACAATACCCTATAGGGTATAGGGTATAGGGCATAGGGCATAGGGTATAGGGTATAGGGTATACCCTATAGGGTATAGGGTATAGGGTATAGAGTGAAGGGTATAAGGTATAAGGTATAGGGTATACCCTATAGGGTATAGGGTATACCCTATAGAGTATAGGGCATAGGGTATAGGGTATAGGCTATACCCTATAGGGTATAGGGTATAGAGTGTAGGGTATAGGGTATAAGGTATAGGGTATAGGGTATAGGGCATAGGGTATACCCTATACCCTATAGGGTATACCCTATATCTTATATCATATACCCTATACCCTATAGGGTATACCCTATACCCTATGCCCTATAAGGTATACCCTATACCCTATAGGGTATAAGGTATAGGGTATACCCTATAGGGTATAGAGTATAGGGTATAGGGTATAGAGAATAGGGTATAAGGTATAGGGTATACCCTATAGGGTATAGGGTATACCCTATACGGTATAGGGTATAGGGAATAGGATATAGGGTATACCCTATAGGGTATATGGTATAAGGTATAGGGTATACCCTATAGGTTATAGGGTATACCCTATACCCTATACCCTATACCCTATACCCTATAGGGTATACCTTATACCCTATAGGGTATACCCTATACCTTATACCCTATACCCTATAAGGTATACCCTATACCTTATACCATATACCCTATAGGGTATACCCTATACCCTATACCGTATAGGGTATACCCTATACCCTATACCTTATACCCTATACTCTATACCCTATACCCTATAGGGTATACCCTATATCCTATAGGGTATACCCTATACCTTATACCCTATACCCTATACCTTATCCCTTATACCCTATACTCTATGCCCTATACCTTATACCCTATAGGGTATACCCTATAGGGTATAGGTTATAAGGTATAGGGTATAGGGTATAGGGTATACCCTATAGAGTATAGAGTATAGGGCATAGGGCATAGGGTATAGGGTATACATTATAGGGTACAGGGTATAGGGTATAGAGTGTAGGGTATAGGGTATAAGGTATAGGGTATATCCTATAGGGTATAGGGCATAGGGCATAGGGTATAGGGTATACCCTATAGGGTACAGGGTATAGGGTATAGAGTGTAGGGTATAGGGTATACATATAGGGTATAGGGTATAAGGTATAAGGTATAGGGTATAGGGTATACCCTATAGGGTACAGGGTATAGGGTATAAAGTGTAGGATATAGGGTATAGAGTGTAGTGTATAGGGTATACCCTATACCCTATACCATATACTCTATAACGCTGAGATCAAAGCCGTTGCATTAATCAAAATGTGTCGTTACATTAGCTCTGTCGTTGCATTAGACTCGTTACATTAGCTCTGGCGTTGCATTAGATGCGTTACATTAGCTCTGGCGTTGCATTAGATGCGTTACATTACCTCTGCCGTTGCATTTGCCATTACATTAGCTCTGGCGTTGCATTAGATGCGTTACATTAGCTCTGGCTTTGCATTAGATGCTTTACATTAGCTCTGGCGTTGCATTAGATGCGTTACATTAGGTCAAAAATGTAGAAGTGATGGTCGAGCCGCACGACTTCCTACGTATCTCTATCGGAGAATCAGATCAAAACGTAGTTCAACTCCAAAACACAAGAAGGCTGCTTTAGGTATTTTGAAAATCATTTTGAAAATCAGAGAAATTTTATTTTTGAAAAGGCAAACTCATACTGAGGAATCAAATCATGACCCAATTCTGAATATACCTGTCTGTCTGAAGATTCGCCTGTCTTGGCTTCGAACATGCGGGGAAAGATGTTAGAAAATAAAGGTTTACCTGTCCCTTCCTTTGCATTCTGTTGGTTTTGTGACGATTTGCCTGTTAGGGCATCGAATCGGGCTTTTGAGGAGATGACGGTCCATATGGCACGAGACCGGGCTTTTTGATGACGATTCACCTGTCGGGGCACTGAATCAGGCTTTTTGATGACGATTCACCTTTCGGGGCGCTGAATCGAGCTTTTTGATGACGATTCACTTGTCGGGGCACTGAATCGGGCTTTTGATGACGATTCACTTGTCGGGGCGCTGAATCAGGCTTTTTGATGACGATTCACCTGTCAGGCTTTGAATCGGGCTTTTGATGATGATTCACCTGTCGGGGCACTGAATCGGGCTTTTGAAGGAGTGGTTTACTGTCTTCGACCAACCAATGAGATAATTCGCCTATTTAGGTTTCGAATTATGTGGGATGAATTGATCGTTGGATCAATCATTTTGGGCAACTTGACGTTGTATCGGGCTATCATGCGTACGACACGTTCGGCTCGTTCCGTGACTTGCGGTACCGATTTTTTCATATTTCCTTGCTAGGGTATCACTTTCAAGGTTAAATGTGTCAAAATTTTGAATTTTGTTGTTGCGCAAACGCTTATTGTCAGGGACAATTTTGTACATTTCCAGTGGGCTTGTCTCGCGCGGGACAACTAGTATCGTACGGGACTAGGTCTGTCGAGGCAATAAAATCAGCAGCAGACTATTGATTTCAAACACTCCCATCGTCAAACTCTCTCTTCAAGTTCGAGCCAAGGGCAATTTTTCTCTGAATTTCTGTGATTTCTTCGCTAATTTCTCCTTCTAATCAACTTTTCATCTCTCCCCTTCTTCCATAATCAATGGCTCAAGAAAGAAAAAGTTCACCATTTGGCGGGGCTTGGTAAGAATCTCTTTACAACTCTCATTTTATAGTTGCATTGTATCCATTCCATGTCTTGAATCCCCAATTTTTTTTGTCAAGAACTTGGTTCCATGTTGATGCATGCTTCGTTTCTCATGCTTTTGTTGGATGTTGGTGATGTACTTGTGTATGTATGAGTACCCTACACATCTTGGATTGTAGGAGGGATTGATTTGGGTAGCCAAATGCAATCTTGGGCATGATTTTCTAGTATGCACGCCAAGTGCTTGATGAAATGCCCCAAAGAAAATTTTCTTCTATTTCTTTGAAGTTTTTGCCATGGATGATTTCTGACATTGTTTCTTTGTGTCTTTTGTTTCGCAGCCGTATAGATCAACTAAGAACTGTTGTGGTAGTGCGAAATTTGCCAAGGATTTGTGGGACAAAGTCAAGGCTTTTGATGGGGTCCGAGCTAGGGTAGTGCAGATGGGGCTCCACGCTTTTGTTGATAACATCTGTGGGATGCAGCGGACTCCTCAAGTCCTTCAAGCTATTTGGGAGAGGTAGAGGGACACCACCCACACAGTTCACCTTAATTTTGGGGAAGCTACTATGACCCCAACTGATTTTCTGGCTATCACTAGGTTGGAGTTTACCGGTGTTGCTCTTCCGATGATTCCAGCCGAGTGGAGACGGTTGATTGGTTTGTCCCTAACAAGGTCAAGGGGTTTTCTGTCGAGCTTTCGCCTCTTCGTGATAGGCTCTGGGCCTATGCTGACAAGGCCAATGCGATCACAGACCGAGTGGTGAGAGGTGCTCTCTGGTACATTCTATCAGAGACCATCTTTGCTAATCATTCCTCCACGGCTCGCATCGCTCTTTTGGGGCTTCTGGAGGATCTTGACCTGGTGAGTACCTATGATTGGGGCTCAGCCGGTCTAGCTTTCTGCTATCATGCCATGGATGAGGCATGCAGGCATACCAAGGATACCATGTCGGAGTATTCTTATGCTTGGGAGGTACATTTCTGATTCTGTCTTGTCATTTATCTGCACCTTTCCTTTGTGCTTTGTACTGAATCTGCTCTGTTTTCTTGTAGAGATCTGGGGATATGTCGTCTTTTCACTGCATAAGTTCGAGCTGAGCGAGCGTATGCCTCAGTTTTCGGATATCAGGAGGTGGAGCCACTTCAATCGAACTGTGGATGATGAAGAGGGGGAGGATTGGACCCTGACTGTCGAGGAGGAGCGGGCCTTATTGGATAACTTCAGTTTTGAGAGACAGGGTTTGTATTCGTGGGCTGTCACTGATGTACAGAGGATCTTGATATTGCTGGAGGGGGATACCATGTATTTGGGTGAGAGCATCTTCACTCAGTATGGCCGGGGTTAACTCATTCGGAGAGTGCCAGAGGATCCACCCAGGGTGATGCATCCTACTCATTCTGTCACTACCCATGCATATGCTTACTATGTGAATGGCTATGATGCATAAGATTGTGTGGTCCAAGGGGCTTCGTATGAGGAGTTCCTGCCTCGCCTGATGGGTCCCCTTGTAGTGGGTGGCAGGCAGCCACGTGCACGAGCTTCCGCTTCCACTTCCACTTCCGGCTCGTCAGCCCCAGGCTCTGCGTCCCAGTATGCGGGTCCTGTGCCGCTTATGCCAGAATATGGTCCTCCGAGCTCACGTACATGATGGGAGGCATGGAGATGATGGGACACATCTCGATCCCGGATCAGATTCCTGAGGATTATCGTCGCCCTCCAAATGCCTCTTCGATACATTTTTTTTCTTATACAGCTTCTTGTATCGTCCATATATGTGTATATGTCCAATTTTTCCTGAGTATTTCTCTTTGTTAACATGTCATCATGTCCGCAGAGGATTACGACCGTGGAGCGAGCAGGATGGCTGGCTTGATGGCTATGGTGTCGGACCTCTCCGAGAGGCTGTTTCACAAGGCGGCTTCGGTGGCATCGACGATTACCTCTGCAGTGACCTCCACTTGCGGAGTCAAGCGATCAAGGAGGGACGGTAGCCCCGGTGGCGATGATGATGGAGGTGTTGGCAGCTCAGGAGACTTGATGGCATAGTCCCCCTATTCCCCCATTTATTTGAGAATTTTCTGAAACTTGTAAATATTGGCCGGGTAAGCCCAGACAATTTTTTTTCTTTTCTTGTACCTGTTAGCAAGTAGATTGAACATCAACTAGAATTTTCTTATTTCCTAATCCTAGTTTTAATTATTTTTATCTTTCTCGACTTCCGTGGTGATATCCACGAGGAAAAAAGTGGCCAATTTGGTCAAGCTTTCAGTATGGTTTTGGCATATATACTGCTTTGAAGGGATATGATTGCAGGTTTCGAGACTTGTTTCGGCAAGTCGGGACTAGATTGCTTATTTGTACAGAAGGTTCTATAGAATTTACCTAAGGCTTGTCTCGCGCCAGACAAGGTGTCTCGTGCGAGACACGCTTCCCAGGCAGGAGTTCTCTTCTTCTTCGAACAGGATTCTGTCAGATTTTCCCTATATAAACACATGTAGTCCGGCCAAATACTTCATCCAAGCCTCTAAAACTCTAGAGATATTCTGCTAGGGTCAAATTCTTGCTTTCTTCTCCAACCCTTTGATCCATGGCTTCGAAGGAGATCGTTCCAACGTCCATGATTGTTGATGATTTTTCTTTGCCGCCCGATGCAGTTCAAGCTTTTAAGCAAGCATCAAGGATTTTTGTGAGATCGTTTCATAATCGGTCTCGCAATCAGTTCATTGAAGAATTTGAATTCAGGATCCTTTTTACTTTGAAGAACCTCCAACTGGATTGGAATCTTCTGCAGGGCTGAAATTACATGGATCGCGAGTGGGGGGACGCGGCGAGGGCCATTTCGCAAAAAACTTGGGACCTCGCTTTCGGAGAGAGGGAGGAGTCGCCACGCGGTTTTGTTTTATGAGCCCAAACGTTGAGAATGGCTAAGTTTGAAAATAGGGGGGGTGTCATTTTAATTAGTAGCCAAAACTTGGAAAAGGCTTTGAAAAAGTGGAGTTTTGTATTATGAGCCCAAACTTGGAAAATGGCTTTGAAAATGTGACATTTTGTATTATGAGCCCAAACTTGGAAAATGGCTTTGAAAATGTGACGTTTTGTATTATGAGCCCAAACTTGGAAAATGGCTTTGAAAATGTGAAGTTTTGTATTATGAGCCCAAACTTGGAAAATGGATTTTTTTTGTACCAGAGATTGTTAGGTTCGGAGGTCACGTTACGTTTCGGGAAGAGTGTATGGAGGTCACCCGAAATGCCTCGTATGACGAGTCTTTCTATCTTTCTCGAAATTGTGTGCGTGTGTGTGTGTGAGTTGCGTTTTGAAAAGGGGGCTTGAATGTCAGGCTTAATCTTGGTTTGAGTGACAAACGTTGATTTTATGATGAAAAAACGAGCGTTTGAATGACAAACGTCGGTTTTGAGTTATTTTGAAAACGGCGTTCGAGGACGAGCTTAAATCTTTAGTTTGAATGTCAAACGTTGATTTTAATTAAAAAGGAGCATTTGAATGTCAAACGTCGGGTTTTATGAGTTGGAAATGAGCATTTGGATGCCAAACGTCGATTTCTCGTTGTTTTGAAAAGGAGTTCGAATGACGAACTCCGGTTTTGAACCGAGCATTACATTGTTATCAATTTTATGAAAAGAGGTATTTAAATGACATGCGATCAACGAGTCATTTTTCGACTCGAACTTTGATAAGTAAATACTATCACAAGACAAACGGCTCGAACTTGTAAATGACATTATTTAAAATGCGGTATCAACGGAATCAAACGATCCGGACGGTAAAAGTGCGATCGACGAGCCAAACGGTTCGGAGTTGTAAAGGCATATAAATTATATGACGATATCGATGTATCAAACGATCCGAACTTAGTAAATGACGATCATGAACCAAACGGTTCAGACGGTAAATGTGCGAATCGACGGATCAAACGATCCGGACCGTAAATAACATAAACGTAAAAAAACGGGGTCGAAACGCCGTTTTAACCCGAAATTACTTCTCTTACAGAAGAGAAGATGATTTTGGGGTAAAACGTATCGAACCCCGTAGACGGTGTTACGTCTACATTTTGAAAGTTTCGACCGACACGATAATAGCGGTTGACACGTAAATTGAGGCGAAATGAGTTTTAGAGAGAGAGAGTTTTACCTATGGCTAGGGGTTGACTCTTTGACTCGGTTTACGTATACGGGATACAATTTTGGTGTTTTGAAAGGTGTTTCGAGGTTTTTTTGTTTGTGTTTGGTCAGAAAACGGGATTTCATGCAAATCGAAACAAAACGAGGCTCGGGGAGGGGTGAAACTGCCTAGGGCTGTGAGCTTTTGAGGGAGAGGGTTAATATTTTCCTTTTCTTTTTACAAATGACAGCCCTTGTATTTATAGGGTGAAAATGCAAAACAGGCCGGAGGGCCTAAGGTTCAATTTGGGGGGTTTTTGGGTATTTTGGAAATTCCAGGGACTTGATGGGAATTCTAGTCCATGGTGTAAAACAGGTCGGACGGCCAGTCATTCAAAATAAAGGGCATTTTGGTCTTTTCACCCTCGAATTTGATTGATGTTGATTTGTGGGGCTTGGCATGCGTGCCACATGTCCCTGTGACTCACCTGGGCTAGGGATTTTGTTCTGTTATTCCCAGATTTGTCCGTTTTTTAAATAAATGTCCGGAAAATGATCGAAACGCCCCTGGAAAGTGCCGAAAAGTGCATTTTTTGAGGAAAGTTGTACTCTTACGTGTGACAACGTGTGTTGAGTACACTTTGATGTCGGGATGGACGGGGCAGTCCTGCGATGTCTCGTTGACTCGAGAGCGAGGAGCTTGACGGTTTCCGGTTAACCTGTAAAGGGCCAGTTAACGGATTCCGGTTAACTTTTAACGAATTTTGATGATCCGGATTTGGTTACTTACAGTAGCCCCTCAGCGACGTCACTTTCGAAGGAAGTGGGGTCGTTGAAAAAAGATAAGGATCCAAATCGGGGAATGCTTTACTTTGAGAGACCTGAGCGGTCAGCTGGCTGGACCCTTAGCGAGAGGATTCCTATGTATCCCAAGCGGGAATCAAGCCGATCGTAGTTCGTATGTGCGAGGGTATTGCGTAGGGCCTCGACCTCTGGGGGAATGATTAGGAGGAGTTTCTTCCTGGTTGAGACTGATTCGGAGGCGTCTAGACCTGAGTGAGACTATTAGGAGGCGTCCGAACCTACGGGAGACTGAAAGGGTGTGAGAAATGTTCGTCCCTGATGGTGTATTCTGAAAGGATGCGAGAAATGTTCGTCCCTGACGGCGTATTCTGAAAGGATGCGAGAAATGTCCGTCCCTGACGGCGTATTCTGAAAGGATGCGAGAAATGTCCATCCCTGACGGCGTATTCTGAAAGGATGCGAGAAATGTCCGTCCCTGACGGCGTATTCTGAAAGGATGCGAGAAATGTCCGTCCCTGACGGCGTATTCTGAAAGGATGCGAGAAATGTCCATCCCTGACGGCGTATTCTGAAAGGATGTGAGAAATTTCCGTCCCTGACGGCGTATTCTGAAAGGATGTGAGAAATGTCCGTCCTTGACGGCATATTCTGAAAGGATGTGAGAAATGTCCATCCCTGACGGCGTATTCTGAAAGGATGCGAGAAATATCCGTCCCTGACGGCGTATTCTGAAAGGATATGAGAAATGTCCGTCCCTGACGGCGTATTTTGAAAGGATACGAGAAATGTCCGTCCCTGACGGCGTATTTTGATATACGGAGGAAGCGGGATCTTATGCTGGGAATTCGACGGAAATGACGGTCGAAGAAGGATGGTTGTGCGGGCTTTTGTTGATTTGCCGCTCGTCCTTTGTCTGCTGGGGACATGGTGTTCGGGCTTACGATGATGGCCAAAGAGGGATTGTTGTGCGGGCTTATAGTGATTGCGGCTGAAATGGGGTGGTCGGGCTTACGACTGACGGCCGGGGAAGTGAAGGTTCGCTTGCTGGAGTTAAAAGATACTCGGGCTTACTATACCGAGGAAGTGAAGGTTCGCTTGCTGGAGCGATAAAGATACTCGGGCTTACTATGGCGGCCGAGGAAGTGAAGGTTCGCTTGCTGGAGCGAAAAGATACTCGGGCTTACTATGGCGGCCGAGGAAGTGAAGGTTCGCTTGCTGGAGCGAAAAGATACTCGGGCTTACTATGGCGGCCGAGGATGTGAAGGTTCGCTTGCTGGAGCGAAAAATACTCGGGCTTACTATGGCCGCCAAGGAAGTGAAGGTTCGCTTACTGGAGCGAAAAGATACTCGGGCTTACTATGGCAGCCAATTTACCTTCTGAAGGTGGTAATTGAGATTTAACGTCCAAAGACAGAGTGTTAGTGAGGACTAACGGAAAATTTAACGTTTGGAGACGGGATCGTGATTTAACGTCCGAAGACGGTTTGAGATTTAACGTCCGAAGACAGAGTGTTAGTGAGGACTAACGAGAAATTTAACGTCTCGAGACGGGGCGTTAGAAATGTCTAACTAATATTTATCCTTTGGGAGGGGGTGTTAGAAATGTCTAACTGGGGAATTTTTTAACTTTTGGGGGCCAAAAGTGTTAAATTCAGAATTCTGGAAACCTGAGGGGCCAAAGTGGCAAAAAGAAAAGTCCATGGCGTAAAACAAGCCGGCTGGACCCTTCTTCAATTTGGACAGATTTAAGTCAGCGCCCAGGCCGACGCAAACCAGACCAAAATTCACCATTTCAGGCGAGAGAGAAGAGAGAAAAGAGAGAAATTTCTCCCCCTTTTTGCGAGTTTTGTTCAAGTCTTTGAGAGATTATCATCATGGAAACTGGAATAGGACGAAGGGGTCGGCATAGGAGGACCGATAACGAGAGAGCGAGGCTAAGGAGGATGGTGCGAACTACCGATCTTCCTTTGGATCCACCCGACTTTTATCCGGCTCGGGATTGCCACAAATCCAAGGAGGGGATTGCGTGGAAGGTTAGCATCCTCTAAATTCCGTTAATTTTTAGAATTTTCATTCTTGAATTTTAGGAATTTTGACTAGAGATGAGTTAGGGTCTTGGTGCCCGGTTTGGGGCTTTTGACCTTGTGATGCCCCTTTGTTGAAATTGACTGTAGCTTAGCTCAATTGATGTTACGAGTAGACAACATAAACATTTTGGCAGAAAAAATCCATGTCTAGGGGCGGTTTTCCAAAATTAAAGTGAGTTTAATTCGGGACGGAGTAAATTTTGAAAGTTCCGATTTGGACGGATTTTTCGAAGTGTTTTGAAAGTTTCGGGTTCGACGGAATTTTCGAAATGACTTGAACCTTTTGGGATTTTGGAATGTTAATACTTAGACTGGGACGCAAATATTTTTAGGAAAACGAACTGTTGATGAACGGGTTTTTTGAAACTGAACCGTTAATACTCCAACTGGGATGGAAATATTTTTAGGAAAAGGGAACCGTTAATGAACGGGTTTTTTTGAAACTGAACCGTTAATACTCCAACTGGGATCGAAATATTTTTAGGAAAATGAACCGTTGATAAATGGGTTTTTTGGAATTGGACTGTTAATACTTCAACTGGGATGGAAATATTTTTAGGAAAATGAACCGTTGATGAACGGGTTTTTGAAACTGGACCGTTAATACTCCAACTGGGATGGAAATATTTTTAGGAAAAGGGAACCGTTAATGAACGGGTTTTTGAAATTGGACCGTTAATACTCCAACTGGGATGGAAATATTTTTAGGAAAACTAAACTATATCTTTGTGCTGACATGCTTTCTGCGATTTTTGATATGTGTCTGTGTACGTTATCTTTGTAATAACATACTTTTGCCGTGTTTACCTGCAGGGGTGAGGGCCGATTGATGTGCGTAATATGAAGAGTAGGGGGGATGTTGAGGTGGTCCGTCAGCTGTGGGAGATGTTCCCAGATGTGGCTCGGGACGGCGAGAGGAGTCCACGACAGTACGTGATTGACTCCGGCCTGGCAGGCTTTTTCAGTTCGGTAGCCGTGGTGGCTTTGACGCAGAGGGCGAAGGTACTTCATGTTGCCCTGAGCGAGTACTAGTGGGACACGACCCACACATTCCATTTCAGGTGGGGGAGGGGACCGTGACACTGTAAGTACCCAAATCCGGATCGTCAAAATCTGTTAGAAGTTAACCGGAATCCGTTAACTGGCCCGCTCCAGGTTAACCGGAACCCGTTAAGTTCCCCATTGCCAAGCCAACGAGACGTCCCGGGACTGCCCCGTGCATCCCGACGTCAAAGCGTACTTAACACACGTCATCGCACGTAAAAGTACGGCTTTCCCTGAAAAACGCACTTTCCGGCACTTTCCGGGGGCGTTTCGGACATTTTCCAGACTGTTATTTTAAAAACGGACAAAACCGGGACCCGGGAACGAACTCCCACAAGGCTGGTGAGTCATGGGACACGTGACGTGCATGCCACCTCCCTTCAGTCACCTTTCAATCAAAAATCAAGGAGAAAAGACTAAAATACCCCTGGTATACAGTCTCAGTCCGGCCGGACTCCTTTGCAGACTTTCAGAAATTGCCAGCAAGTCCCTCCAATTTCCAAAGTTTCACAAAACCCCTGGATTTCATGCTAAGTCCGTCCGGACTCATGCTGAAATTTCACCTATAAATACCAAGGCTATCAAAGCCATTTACAACAACAAAATCACTCTCCAAATTCACCATAGCCACGGCCCAACTGAGTTTCACCCCTTCCCGAGCCCCCGTTTCATCTCGATTCGCGTGAAACCTCCGTATTTCGATCAAATACGCCCCTTACCACCTTAAAACACCATCCCAAACCACTTTCCGTATCCCGTATACACCTCCGAGCCAAAGGAGTCGACCCTAGCCATAGGTGTAACTCCCTCTCCCTAATCTCTCGTTCCGCCTCGGTTTACGCGCCAGTCGCTATAACCGTTTCGGACGAACATCTTTGAAATGTAGACACCTCCGTCTAACAGGGTCCGATACGTTTTAGCCCCTAGATCCTCTTCTCTTCCCGTAAGAGAAGTAATCTCGGGTTAAAACGGCGTTCCGGCCCCGTTCCATTTAAATTTCTGTCATTTACAATTCCAGATCGATCAATCCGTCGAACGTCATTTAAATTTCTATCATTTACAATTTCGGACCGTTTGATCCGTCGAACGTCATTTACATTTCATGCAACTTTACAATTCCGAGTCATTTGGCTCGTCGATCGTCATTTACAGTTCCGGATCGTTTGATTCCGTTGATACCGCACTTTAAATACTGTCATTTACAAGTCCGACCCGTTTGGATCGTGATAGTATTTACTTTTCAAAGTCCGAGTCACAACCCGATTTGTTGATTGCATGTCATTTAATACGTTTTTTCCCGTAAAAATCGTTAACAATGTAATGCCCGGTTCAAAATCGGAGTTCGACCTTCGAACTATCTTTCAAAATGCGCGAAATGAAGTTTGGCATCCAAACGCTCATCTTCAAACTTCCGACCTTTGACATTCAAAAATCATTTAATACGTTTTTTCCCGTAATAATCGTTAACAATGTAATGCCCGATTCAAAACCGGAGTTCGACCTTCGAACTCTCTTTCAAAATGCGCGAAATGACGTTTGGCATCCAAACGCTCATCTTCAAACTCAAAATCCGACGTTTGACATTCAAACTCTCTTTTCTTAAAAGTCAACATTTGACACTTAAGATAAACAGTTAAAATCAGCATTCGCGCCACTTTTCCTAAAAACTGCAAAACCGACGTTTGTCATTCAAACGCTTGCCTTTTCAAACAAGATCACCTAATCAACGTTTGACATTCAAACCAAGATTAAGCTTTTCATTCAAGCCCCCATTTCAAAAATACAAACACACACACACACGCACACGTTTTCGAGAAAGGTAGAAAGACTCGTCATACGAGGCATTTCGGGTGATCTCGTAATACTCTTCCCGAAACGTAACGTGACTTCCGAACCTAACAATCTCTGGTACCAAAAAAGCTTTTTACTCGTTTTTGCTACCAATAAAAATGACCCCCTCATTTTCAAAAGCCTTTTCCTAAGTTTTTGATGCCAATAAAAATGACACCATTTTCACAAAAGCCATTTCTCAACGTTTGGGCTCAAAATACAAAAACCGCGTGGCGACTCCTCTTCCTTTCCGAAAAGCGAGGTCTCAGACACCAACCCTCCACGAAAGACAACCGCGTTTTCCGCGTCCGCGCGAGAATCCCCGGGTAATTTTAGACACCCACTGATTTTGTGGCGATTACTAGGTTGTCATTCCGGGGCAACACCATTGAGTGGTTTGATGACTTCACCAGAGAGCAGTTGTTGGAGCTGCTTGGATTTGATGTTACCGATGCCAGGGGCCTGGGTATTCGGTACGGGCCGATGGATGCTCACTTGAGGAGGGGCATCGAGGAGTATTTGGCTGACTCCGTGAGGATGACAGCGGAGTGCTTGGCTCGAGGGTTTTTGTGGTTCGCTTTGTCATCTACCCTGTTCCCCACTGCTGACACGATTTGTCATTTTGCTCTGCTCCGCTCTCTGACCAACCTGGAGGCCGTGAGAGGGTATGCTTGGGGAGAGGCCGGTCTGGCCGAGGTCTATTATACGTTGGACAAGTTCTCTTGGGTAGAGGAAAACTCATTAGGCTATTTTCAGTTTGCTCTAGATGTGAGTTTCTTTCTTTTTTTCTCTTCCTTGTCTCACTTGTACTCGTATGTATCTGCCTTATAGCTAACATAACTTTCCTTACGTTCGACAGGTGTGGTTCTTTGAGGTGTTTCACCAGCATATGTGGGATACCAGGGAGGCATATACGCATTTATTCCCTGCCATGTTGACTTGGCAGAAGGCAGCGAGGAAGCTGGCAAAGTCGAGGGAGCGCACCCGATTGACTTACGAGGAGGCATCTCTGGTTATGGACCGAGATTTTTCTCCGAGGATTAGCCTAACCTGGTGGAGTCGACTTGATCACTTCGTGGTGCATGCTGCTGGGGAGATTAAATGTCAGCGGAAGCTGCTGGTGGGGCTCCACTGTGACGTGATGTATCTGGGTGAGAGGGTGTATTGCCAGTATGCTCCGGGGTCTGTCCCCTTGGTTTCGAGGGATCTGCCTCTTCACATGCAGTATCCTATGCTCATAGCTGGGGCGTAGTTAGAGTGGTATAGGCAGGGTGTGCCTCACGCCGAGTACGTCATAGAGGGCGCCGACTATGACGTTTTTCTGAGGACGAGGCTGAGGAGCCCGCAGGTGCTGGAGAGAGAGGGCGAGGGCCCTGCACGTCCCTGAGACTACCCGCTCCCCCGCACTCACTTGTCATTCGAGGGCGTTGGTGGTTCTTGCAGGCAGCTGCTGATTCCCATCCCGGAGCAGCCGAGGCCTCAATACAGAGTGGGCCCTGATGCTTCAGTGAGTGTTTTTCTTTGATTTTTTGCACTTGGTAGTAGCATCTTGCAAATGTTGCATTTGTGCTGTCTGTTTGTCTTTTGATGGCTTTCCTGGTTTGCAGGTCTCTGGCTGTTGGTGTTATGCCCTAGGCCTATGATTGATAGACTTATGTGTTGACATTATTTATTATTATATGAGATGTTTATCATTTGATTATTATATATTTTTGTATATTTGTTTATAATAATCTCCATCCCTAATTATTAAGAGAATAATTAGTATAATTTTCAATGGATAATCATGTGATGATTATATGCATAGAGATGCACATTGAAATTATGGGTACTTGTTAGAGAACGAGTGACTGGACATGACCCGCATGAGATTTATGTCATGGTCAAATGTCATAATTAAATCTCATAAGGTTACTTCATTTAGTCCCGAGACCTGAGATTATCATGACCTTACATATGATGAAAGTCATGTTTGATTTTAGTCAAACGATATCTTAACACGATGTCTATAAAGACTATCTTTGGCATGATCGGATTCATGATGGGAAGGATGATAAGTCAAGAAGGAATTTGTCCCTCGTAAGAGAGATGTTTTGCTTGGGCCCCTCGATGAGTGATAATGATGAAAGTGTATGGCCGTACCCCAATATGATTGGAATTATCATTATACTCAAGAATCGAGAAAGCATTGAACAATAACAAGTTGACGAGGACCATGACTTGTGTTCAATATAACATCGTGAGACAAAGGGAGAAATGGAAGTACACCATTGGAAACGTGAACTCTTACGTTATATTATTTGGGTAGACATAATGGCTTGCTAGAGTCCGCTTATGTCTTATGTGGTTCGATATGATCGAACTCATTGCCAACATAATGTAATCCTATTGGGTCACACACAACTAGAATGAATTGGTTAAACCAGAGGAAGAATGATTGAGAGTTTCTGTATCTGGCTACATATGTCACGCGACATACTAAGCCATGGGCTTAATATACCGCGCGACATATTAAGCCCATACGCGGTTTTGACAGCCTGTTCTCCTAATACGATTAGGAGACGTATTCATGCTAATGTAGTATAAATATGAGAGGTCTGTCAGACCTAATTCCCTAGCCAAAATTTTCAAGCAAAATTCACAACAAAATACTCTCAATATTCTTCAAGGTTTAGATCTAGCAATCACCAAGAAATAGTTCTTGAATTCATTCAAAGGTGTGGATACCGAAAGAGGGTCTTCGCTCGTTCATCGATCAAGGCCTAGAGTTCAAGCAAGTTGAAGAACGAAGTTTGTGATTCGATATCACATAATCAAATCGTTCGATAGCTCAAGAACGGAAAGCGTTCGAGGTTGGTATAATTCTATCTCATAGGAATTTAAATTAATTGTATAGAACGGATCCTAGGGCTTCTTGGGTTTTATGTTTTTAATGCTTAATTCTGCTGCGCATGGACCCGTAAAACCCAACAGTGGTATCAGAGCCCCGTTCGTATGATTAAGTTTGAATTAACATGCTAAGATTTAAGATATAAATTGTTTATATGCTTATTGCATATTTTGTATGCGATAGAATTTTTAATTGTTTATGTGAAACAATGTGAAAATCGTTTTCGAATTATGCTGAATTAAATCTGTAAAAGGGTTGTTTTATGTGATTTAATTGCATGTGATCTGAATTGATTTGAATCTGGAAATCCTGTAATCTGGCTGCTTAGGTCGCGCGACATAGCGAGCCTCATAAGGAAATCTGGTAATCTGGCTAGTTATGTCACGCGACAAACCTAGCCTCTGGCTGATGTTGTCACGCGACATAATAAGCCAAATACTGGCGTAATCAGTTTGTTCAATTTTTCTGCTATTTTGTGATTGTGTTTACATTCTGATATGTTCATATGATAATCTGGATGTTATAAAATTAAGTTTATAAGGCCATGCTAGATTGATTCATTGTTTATGCATGATTAATTGATTAAAATATGATTTTAATAATTATTGCGATGCATGTTTTATTTGTTCTTACATGCTAAGAATTTTTAATTAGATGTTTAGTTGAAACATGATATTTAGTTTCCTAATATGTTTAGATTTAGACATTGTAAATTTTGGATCTTATGATTGTTTATGGAAACAAGTCATAAATACGCGAAATTTAAAAGGAAACTGATTGTTTATAAAAGGAAGTGATTATGTTGCTAAATCAGAGTTGATTTCTGATTGTGCATGTCTAGGAGAGTTCTGTCTAAGGAAGAGTTGGTACTTAAGAAGTCCTTGTGGCTCACCTATCTTCCTGGGAACTTACCTGGTGCATGATTTTGACTATCTTTCTGATATGCTTATAATCTACCTTTAAAGAACCTTCATTTAACTTTTAAGTTCTTTATGCCAATTCATGATTAAAAACACTTGAGACCATTCGGATAGTTTTGGGTGGGCTTGCCATAGCAAGGTGCTTTGATTCTATTCGAATGCGAGCAAGATGAGGAAATGGTGGTTCCTATACGTTTTAAAGTGAATGAACTTAATTGGGTTATCAAAATGGTTTTGGACCCAAGGCATAAGATGAGATTAAAATATACCTAGACATATGATGTCTTGAATAAATCTCATAAAAAATCTAAGAGTCATATATGTGATATGATTGATGTTTTCTACCTAATTAATTTAATTTTGAGCGGTTTGCCATAGCAAACTTAAAATTGAATTAAAGTTGGATCTTAGCCCATTAAATGTATATTATGCTCATTTGCATTTGAAGGTGTATAATTTAGTGGGAGCATTTAATTAAATGCATTATACTTCTCATATATTATGTTTACTTATATGTGTTCATATTTTATGTATATCTTTTTGTAGAATAAATGGCATCAAACAATAATCACTTTTCACTGCGATCTGTCCTTGAGAAGGAAAAGTTGAAAGAGAATGGTACAAACTATATGGATTGGATCCGTAGTTTGAGAATTGTTCTCAAACAAGAGGAGAAACTGTACGTTCTCGATGAACCTATTCCACCTGAACCTGCTGCCAATGCTGCTAGGGCAATAAGGGATCAATATCTGAAGCACAAGCGTGACTCTACAGATGTTGGTTGCCTTATGCTCTCCGCCATGTGCAAGAACCTTCAGAAGGATCTTGAGCACTTGGGGACAATCGACTTAAACAATCGGCTGATGGAAATGTTCCAAGTTCAAGCTAGGCAAGAAAGGTACAACACAGTTGCTGTCTTGACCTCATGCAAGATGAGTGAAGGACAAGCTGTTGGTCCCCATGTTCTCAAGTTGAAGGGCCACATTGAGCATCTTGAAAGGCTCGGTTTTCCAATTAGCCAAGAGTTGGCTACTGACATAATATTGAATTCATTACCTAAAAGTTTTAGTCATTTCATAATGCACTATAACATGGGTGGAATGAATAAAAACCTTTCCGAGTTATTTCAAATGTTGAACACTGCGGAAACCAATATTGTCGAGAAGAAAACCGACCAAGTGCTAATGGTTAACAAGGGGAAGGGTTTCAAGGGTAAAGGAAAGGCAAAGGTTGCTAATCCTAAGGCAAAAGTTGCCAAACCCAAAGAGGCTTCCAAGCCTAAAGAGGCTAAGCCCAAGTCCCAAGAGGACGCAATCTACTTCCATTGCAATGAGATTGGACATTGGAGGAGAAACTGGGCAAAATACAAGGAAGCACTGAAGAAGAGCAAAGGACTTGCTTTGACTTCAGGTATCTTTGTTATAGATATATTCCTATCTACTTCTAGTTCTTGGGTATTGGATACCGGATGTGGAACTCACATTTGTTTAAATGTGCAGGGTCTAAAGAACAGAAGGATGCTTAAGGAAGGTGAAGTGGACCTACGTGTGGGGAATGGAGCAAGAGTTGCTGCATTAGCCGTAGAAACTTATGAAGTTACTTTACCTAGTGGGCTAATACTTGTTTTGAACAATTGTTATTACGTTCCAGCTTTAAGTAGGAATATTATTTCGATTTCAGTTTTGGATAATGAAGGTTTTAATTTTCTTATATGTGATAAGAAATTTTCCATTCACAAGAGTGATATGCATTATTGTACTGCTGTTTCATTCAATGGCCTTTATATTCTTGATGTTGAAAATCGTGATAATGATGTCTATAACATTAACAAGAAATCTAAACCCAATGATGTAAACCACACTTACTTATGGCATTGTCGTCTTGGCCATATAAACGAGAAACGCATTTCTAAACTCCACAAAGATGGATTTTTGGACTCACATGATTATGAATCATATGAGACATGCGAGTCTTGTTTACTTGGCAAGATGACCAAGGACCCATTTACCAAAACCGGTGAAAGGGCGGGCGACTTATTAGGACTCATACATACCGATGTATGTGGGCCTATGAGTAGCGATGCTAGGGAGGATTTCGGTACTTCATAACATTCACTGATGATTATAGTAGATTTGGATATGTTTATCTAATGAAACATAAAAGTGAATCGTTTGAGATATTTCGAATATTTCAAAATGAGGTGCAAAATCAACTTGGCAAAACTATTAAGGTACTTCGATCCGATCGAGGTGGTGAATATTTGAGCCAAGAATTTGACAGTCATCTTAAGAGTTGTGGAATCGTTTCAGAACTCTCTCCACCTGGAACTCCACAATGGAATGGTGTGTCTGAAAGGAGGAATAGAACTTTGTTGGACATGGTTCGTTCTATGATGAGTCAAGTTAAGCTTCCTTTATCCTTTTGGGGACATGCACTAGAAACTGCTGCTTTCACTATAAACAGAGTTCCTACCAAATCGGTTCAAAATACCCCATATGAGATGTGGCATGGAAGAAAACCTAGTTTGTCTTTCATGAAGATTTGGGGTTGCGATGCATATGTCAAGAAGTTAACTTCTGACAAGCTAGCACCTAAATCTGATAAATGTGTTTTCGTGGGATATCCTAAGGAAACCAAAGGATACTATTTCTACAACCAAAACAAGAACAAAGTGTTTGTTGCTCGAAATGGTACTTTATTAGAAAAGGAGTTTCTTCGCAAAGGAACCAGTGGGAGTAAAATAGATCTCGAAGAAATTCGAGAACCCGAAAACAACATTGAACCAATGGTAGAAACTGAACCAAGTTCACAAAACGTTGTGGAACCGGTTCAAGATGCACAAGTTCTTCGCCGAAGTGGTAGGTCACGATCCGAACCCGAGAGATATGGATTTCTCGTTACGGAAAGTGATGAAGTGGAGTTAATCGAAAACGATGAACCCACTTGCTATCAAGAAGCGATGTCCGCTCCTGATTCGGAAAAAATGGCAAAAGGCCATGAAGTCCGAATTACAATCCATGGCTGATAATCAAGTTTGGAACTTGATTGATCCACCCGAAGGTGTAAAAACCATAGGGTGCAAATGGGTCTTCAAGAAGAAGACCGACATGGATGGGAAGGTGCACACCTATAAGGCTAGGCAAGTAGCTAAGGGATATAGGCAGATTCATGGCATAGACTATGATGAAACCTTCTCGCCTGTAGCTATGCTTAAGTCTATTAGAATTTTACTTGCCATAGCCGCATATTATGACTATGAGATATGGCAAATCGATGTCAAAACAGCTTTCCTTAATGGGAAGTTACTTGAGGATGTATACATGATACAACCTGAAGGTTTTGTCAGTCCAGAAAATTCTAACAAGGTGTGTAAGTTGCAGAAATCCATTTATGGATTGAAGCAAGCTTCTAGGAGTTGGAATCTACGTTTTGATGAAGCAATCAAGGAGTTTGGTTTTATCAAAAACGAAGATGAACCTTGTGTATACAAGAAAATTAGTGGGAGCATAGCACTATTTTTAGTGTTGTATGTCGACGATATCTTACTCATTGGAAATGACGTTTCTGCACTACAGACTGTTAAGTCTTGGTTAGAAAAGTGTTTTTCAATGAAAGATATGGGCGAAGCCGCATATATCCTTGGTATCAAGATCTATAGAGATAGATCCAAGAGGATGATTGGTTTAAGTCAAAGTACTTACATTGACAAAGTCCTTAGAAGATTCCAAATGGAAAATTCTAAAAGGGGAAACTTGCCAATGTTGCATGGTATATCTCTTAGCAAGAGTCAAAGTCCTAAGACTAATGATGAGCGAAAGAGAATGAATGGTATTCCATATGCTTCGGCAATTGGGTCTATCATGTATGCTATGTTATGTACTAGACCCGATGTCTCGTGTGCTCTAAGCATGACGAGTAGGTACCAATCGGATCCCGGCGAACCACATTGGATAGCAGTCAAGAATATCCTCAAGTACTTACGAAGAACTAAGGATGTATTCTTGGTCTTTGGAGGAATGGAAGAAGATCTTGTAGTCAAAGGCTACACAGATGCTAGCTTCCAAACCGACAAAGATGATTTCAGATCGCAGTCTGGATTTTTGTTTACGCTTAATGGAGGCACTGTGAGTTGGAAAAGTTCCAAGCAAAGTACCGTCGCTGATTCTACAACCGAAGCTGAGTACATAGCGGCATCCGATGCAGCTAAGGAAGCAGTTTGGATCAAGAAGTTCATTAGTGATTTGGAATTCATTCCAAGCATCAGAGACCCTATTGAACTTTACTCTGATAACAATGGTGCCATTGCACAAGCAAAGGAACCAAGGTCACACCAGAGATCCAAACACATACTTCAACGTTTCCACATTATCCGTGAGATATGTGAAAGGGAAGATGTTAAGATATGCAGAGTAGACACTGATGACAACGTGGCGGACCCATTAACTAAGGCTCTCCCGCAAGCCAAACATGATGGTCATGTTAGGTCCATGGGTATTCGATACATGGTAGATTGGGCTTAGTGCAAGTGGGAGACTGTTGGTGTTATGCCCTAGGCCTATGATTGATAGACTTATGTGTTGACATTATTTATTATTATATGAGATGTTTATCATTTGATTATTATATGTTTTTGTATATTTGTTTATAATAATCTCCGTCCCTAATTATTAAGAGAATAATTAGTATAATTGTCAATGGATAATCATGTGATGATTATATGCATAGAGATGCACATTGAAATTATGGGTACTTGTTAGAGAACGAGTGACTGGACATGACCCGCATGAGATTTATGTCATGGTCAAATGTCATAATTAAATCTCATAAGGTTACTTCATTTAGTCCCTAGACTCCGAGATTATCATGACCTTACATATGATGAAAGTCATGTTTGATTTTAGTCAAACGATATCTTAACACGATGTCTATAAAGACTATCTTTGGCATGATCAGATTCATGATGGGAAGGATGATAAGTCAAGAAGGAATTTGTCCCTCGTAAGAGAGATGTTTTGCTTGGGCCCCTCGATGAGTGATAATGATGAAAGTGTATGGCCGTACCCCAATATGATTGGAATTATCATTATACTCAAGAATCAAGAAAGCATTGAACAATAACAAGTTGACGAGGACCATGACTTGTGTTCAATATAACATCGTGAGACAAAGGGAGAAATGGAAGTACACCATTGGAAACGTGAACTCTTACGTTATATTATTTGGGTAGACATAATGGCTTGCTAGAGTCCGCTTATGTCTTATGAGGTTCGATATGATCGAACTCATTGCCAACATAATGTAATCCTATTGGGTCACACACAACTAGAATGAATTGGTTAAACCAGAGGAAGAATGATTGAGAGTTTCTCAGATCCGGCTACATATGTCACGCGACATACTAAGCCATGGGCTTAATATACCGCGCGACATATTAAGCCCATACGCGGTTTTGATGACTGTTCTCCTAATACGATTAGGAGACGTATTCATGCTAATGTAGTATAAATATGAGAGGTCTGTCAGACCTAATTCCCTAGCCGAAATTTTCAAGCAAAATTCACAACAAAATACTCTCAATATTCTTCAAGGTTTAGATCTAGCAATCACCAAGAAATAGTTCTTGAATTCATTCAAAGGTGTGGATACCGAAAGAGGGTCTTCGCTCGTTCATCGATCAAGGCCTAGAGTTCAAGCAAGTTGAAGAACGAAGTTTGTGATTCGATATCACATAATCAAATCGTTCGATAGCTCAAGAACGGAAAGCGTTCGAGGTTGGTATAATTCTATCTCATAGGAATTTAAATTAATAGTATAGAACGGATCCTAGGGCTTCTTGGGTTTTATGTTTTTTAATGCTTAATTCCGCTGCGCATGGACCCGTAAAACCCAACACTGGCCGTACCTACAATCAGGCCGTGAGGCACTTGGATGGGATAGCCAACTACGCTAGGAGGCTCGTGGACTTCCTGCGGTGTAGTTCTCGAAGGAGTGCGGGTGTTTACAAGCCGATGCCTTCTCGGCAGTCTGCTGCGAGGGACCCATCTGTCTCCACGGCTGGTGGCACAGATTTCGATCAGGGGTTCAGCCAGTTCTCCGGTGAGACTGTTGGGTTTGAAGCTCGCCACTCCTCATATTCGGGATACGAGCAAGGGGAGTCCTCGGGAGCACAGGAGCGGAGCCGTAGCTTTTTGTACTCCGGTCACGGGGAATTTGCGGATTATTTGTCTACTGTGGATTCGGCTGTAGCGGGGCAGCATTATGAGTGCTCGGATGATGAGCAGGACTCTGAGTAGTCCTTTAGATTTATTTTAAACAATAGTGTGTGTTGTCCAAACATTGATTTGTACTTTGTAAGACCCATGGGGAAAACTCTTGTACATTTTGAATATTTATTATGATTACCTCTATTTATTTTTGGCAAATAAGCAAGTAGGTTGATCAATAAATAAATAATAATGGAACATGCATTTAAATAATAAAATTCAAGCTGGTCAAAATTTATATCTACATGCACTGTTATTAAATTAACTGCACTGTTGCACGAGCCCGGGGCGGATGTGGTGTCGACAGTGAATTATTTAATCACAGGTGAAGGTATTTTGGTCAAGGATTGAACAGGAGGCCTTTTGGAATTGTTTCACAGACAAATGAAGCTGCTGGCTGCAGAATTGACCAAGTTAACCTGTAAAATGGGTCAGTCGGCCCATGCCTCAATTTCAGAATGTTTAAATTGCAGTCCAGTTTCTGCAATTTGAAAACACTACGCTTGTTTTTTGAAGCAAAAGCTGATTTCTCTCTCGAATTCCTTGGAGTTTTCTTCGTTTCTCATGGCTTTGTTTCCAAGATTGTCATCTCAAGCACAAGAACGATATTTGGAGAGTTTCCAGACGTGGGTACGTCACCACACGAGGTAAAGTAAGGGGTTTTTCGAAGGTTGTTATAGAATGAAGGCGGTTTGGGCTTTGTAGGAGCTCATGCCGGATTGGGATCTCTTGAGAGACGCATCTCATTTCTGGGATGAGAGGAGGCGCGTGTACAGTTTCTCGTATAACGAGATTATGGCCACACTCGAGGATTTTCGAGCTGTCCTTGGAGGATCTGAGGTGGAGCAGATTGTCCTTCCTTTGGCGTGTGGCCTGACCACCGTTGAGAAGTTAATGTCCCTACTTGGCGTTTCAGCTGAGGTAGCATGTGGGATGCTAATACCAAATACGGACTACATCGACATTTCGAGGCAGCCCGATAGATTTGCCGGTGATGATGGAAGCGTTTCAGCGTGGGACGCTTTTGCTCTGTGTGCAATCGCCACTTTGTTCACATTCACATCCTTGGGGGTGTGACATCACAGTGTACTGGACCTGGTGAGGCAGTGTCGGAGCGGAGGAGATATCGTGCCTTTGATCCTGCGAGAGACGTTCCTTGGCATAGGTCGGATGGCGACTAGTAGCCGATACATGTGGGGAGGGAGTCCCGCTATGCTTACTCTGTGGTTGAGGGAGTGGTTGCAAATGATGCCCGAGGTACCAGTGACATGCGAACCGTGGTCTTTTTCTCGATGACCCTTGGTGATAGGAGGCAATCAGGATGAGTTGGAGCTTTGGATGGCCAGACTCCGCACGCATCATTTGCGATGGTGAAACTACCCGGATCTGGCTCGCGCGCGGGGGCCCCGGAAATCTCGCATTTTCCGTAATGCGTCGCGTTTCGGGAAAGTTTGCCCAGATCCGAGAGGCAGCGCGTTCGCGCCCCGGCATATGGCTCATTCCTGCTTTGCAGCGTTAGTTGGGAGGTGTCTCGCCGTGTTTTTGCTTTGTAGAGTCGCCACGCCGTTTTTATTAAGCCCAAAACATTGAAAAAGGGCATCAGTTTAAAAATAAACTATTTTTGTGTGATGAGAATTTGAGTTCGGAGGTCAGATGACTCCTCGGGAAGAGAATATTAGAATCTTAGAGCTCACCCGAGTCGCCTCGTAAAAACGAGTCTTTCGGATACCCCTAATATTCTTTAACTGTTGTGTGCGTGTGTGTATGTGCTTTTAAAAATGCATGATGTATCGGATGTCTACATTGTACACTACGTATTGAAATAGTAATGGAAGGAAGCCTTACCAATGTTGGTTCGTGTCTGTCTTCTGCTGGGGAATAGTGTTTGAGGATGGAATAGTGTTCCGATACGGATCGGGATTGCTTCGGGAGGAGCCGGTTGTCTGCGGACAGAGTTTCGGCGTGCGTCAGGATTGTAGGTTGCGTTCGGGCAGAGGTTCGGCGTGCATTGGGATCGCAGGGATCACTCGGGCAGAGGTTCGGCGTGCGTTGGGATCGCAGGGATTACTCGGGCAGAGTTTTGGTGTGCATTTAAGTTGCCGGTTTGACTCGGAAAGAGCCGGGACACCTTGGGAAAGACCAGGCAAGGCCTCGGAGTACCACGAGGGGCCTCAGAGTACCTCGAGAGTGCCTCGGGGCAGCGCGGGAGCATCGCGGGAGCGCTCGGGGAGGCTTCGGAGCACCACAAGGGAGCTCGGAAGGCCTCGGAAGGATCCGAAAGGGGCCGGGATTGCCCCGAAGGGTCTTAGAGGGATGCCTAAAGGCTGGGGGGAGAGGAGAGAAGAGGGAAATGTGTGAAAATGAGGGAGGGGGAGCACTCTATTTATAGTGTACTGCAATAAGGTCCGTACAGACCTTATAGGTAATCTAAATTTTTGATTTTCCTCGATTTGAGGGAATAATGTGGACTTTAAGAAGATTTTGGAATGATTATGTCTGGGTGCAATAAGGTCCGTACGAACCTTATAGGTGATCCAGATTGGGGTACTTACCGAAGCCCCTCGACGACGTCACTTACGGAGGAAGTGGGGTCGTCGATAAGATAAGGGTCCAAATCTGGATCGCGTGCTGGGAGAGGAAGTGACCGTGTAGGTCGGTGTGTAAGGACATGGCGGTGTCCTGGGTGTGTGTGACCGTTTAGGTCAGTTGGCTGGACCCTGTGATAGGATTCCTACGTATCCCTAGCGGGAATCAAGCCTAGTCGTAGTTCGTGTGTGGGGTGAGTGTTGTTGTGCACGAGGACTGGAGATGTCCTCTGACTGAAACTCTGTGTGTGGATGTGATGGTATCCTGTGGGTGACCGCATAGGTCGATGGTGAGGACGTGGTGGCATCCTGGGTGACCGTATAGGTCGGAGGTAAGGACGTGGCGGCGTCCTGGGTGACCGCATAGGTCGGTGGTAAGGACGTGGTGGCGTCCTGGATGACCATATAGGTCGGTGGTAAGGACGTGGTGGCGTCCTGGGTGACCGCATAGGTCAGTGGCTGGACCCTGTGATAGGATTCCTACGTATCCCTGGCGGGAATCAAGCCTGGTTGTAGTTCAGAGGTCGTGAAATTGTGAGTGTATGCGGGCGTGGTGGTGCCCTAAAGTGTCGTGTGACCACCGAGGTCGACTGTGAGGATGTGGTGGCGTCCTGAGATGTGCAATCTTAATAGAAGATGGGTAATCTTACGAGAAGATGGTTAATCTTACGAGAAGATGGTTAATCTTACGAGAAGATGGTTTGTGGTGTGACCGCCGAGGTCGACTGTGAGGACGTGGTGGCGTCTTGAGATGTGGTGACCGCCGAGGTCGATTGTGAGGACATGGTGGTGTCCTGAGATGGAAATTTTACGATTTTCCGAATCGGGTGGTTTAAGACCTTTCGGGCCGGGGATAATGATTTGGGAGGTTTATATGGTCTTCCGAACAGAGTGGTTTAAAGCCTTCCGGGCTGGAGATAGTGATGTGGGAAGTTTATACGGTCTTCCGTACCGAGTGGTTTAAAGCCTTCCAGGCTGGAGATGGTGATGTGGGAGGTTTATACGGTCTTCCAGATCGAGTGGTTTAAAGCCTTTCGGGCTGGAGATGCATCATGCGTGAGGACTTGATTCGTCTTCTGACTGTGGGTGTGTCATGTATGAGGACTTGATTCGTCTTCTGACTGTGGTTGTGGAGGCGTGGCTGCCTTGTGCTTTGATTGCGAGAGGTGTAGATGCCTCGTGCTTTGTCCGCTGGGGAGAAGGTTGTACTTACGATGACTGCCGGTGTTCATCCATTGGGGATTATCGTGGCCTTGTAGGGGCTTTTTCTGCTGAGAAGGTGACTTCGGGCTTATTTTGATGGCCGGTGCTTGAGTTGCCGTTGAGCGGGCAAGGTCCGGGCTTACGATGACGTCCGGTGCTGAGGATATGCGGTCTTGTACGGGTTTGCAAGAATTCCCTTTTTGACTTGCTGGGGAAGGAGCTCGGACTTACTTTGATGGCCGGTGCTTGAGTTGTCGTTGAGCGTTTTGGAGGCGTTTTGTGCCTTGAGATTTGTACTTGGAGGTGCGAGCTCCTTCTCGCGCTTGTTTCACCATTTAGTGGGTGAGGTCCGGGCTTACGATGACGGCCGGTGCTTGCATTGCCGTTTAGCGGGCAAAATCCGGACTTACACTGACGGCCGGTGCTTGCATTGATGGGTTAAGGACCAAACTGCATTGAATCTGCTGAAACAGGCCTTTGGACAGCCAGGGGCAAAGATTATAAGGGCAAAGAAGTAATTTGGCCTCATGTTGCAAAGAGGTCCCTACGGACCAACCTGGGATGTAAAGAGGTCCGTACGGACCAGTGTTGAATTTTACAGTTCCCAGATTTTGACTGGGTTTAAAACCGAGGCACCCCCTTCATTTCCTTCTTCCAGTGCGTGAACCAGAGAGAGAGAGAAGGAGAAAAACTCCATTGTTGTCCAAATTTCTTAGAAATTCCTCCAAAAATTAGCTTGAATTGCTTGCAATGGCGGAAGGATCAAGGAGGGGACATCGTCAACGGAGCCAAGAGGTGATCGAACAAAGGATGGAGCTTCAAAGAAATTGCATCTCCTTCTTGCCTTCTTCGAAGAACCTGTATGTGTTGTATCCGAATCCGGAGGTGCATAATCGGCGAGTTAGGAACGCCGGGGAGGTAAGAAATCAATTTAGTCTTGATTCCTTTCTTGAATTTTTGAATGCTAGAACTAGGTTTTAGTTTTTCGCATATTTGGGGCTTTTGTTATTTGCCATGCTTTTTGTGAAATTCGTGACGAATTGTTGAAATTGAGCATGTAAAAATAGTGGGTATGTGAATTTTGTGCAAAAATGTGTAGATTAGCTCTTATTTGTAAAAATAAAGTGCCTCTCTTTGAAAATGCATGCTTTGGTGTTTTGTACCTTATGCTATTTTTGTATGTACATTGTGAGAAAATTGCCATGTAGGGACAAATTTTGTGAAAAATGTGACATGTGCCGTGTTTTGTGACGGGTTTTGTCTGAAAGTATGTGCCGTGTAGGGACGGACTTTTGAAAATGTGTCATGTAGTGTGTGCCGTGTTTTTGGGACGGGCTTTGTGGGGAGAATTATGTGCAATATGTGCCGTGTTTTGTGACGGGTCTTTTGAAAATGTGTCGTGTAGGGCTTAATCCCTCTGTTGAGAAAATTTGTACAGTGTGTGCCGTGTTTTGTGACGGACTGTATGGGGAAAATTAGGTGTAATGCATGCCGTGTTTTGTGACGGACTTTTTTTTTTTTTATATATGCTTTGGTATTAAGTACTGTGACTGACGTACCTTTGCTATGTTTACCTGCAGGATGAGGGGCTTTTGGCTGGGAAAGCCAAAAAGATGAAGACTCGGGGATCGTTCGAGGCTGTAGTGGAGCTGTGGCAGCAGATGCCGAATATCTCTGTGGATGGCATGCCGAGCCCTAGGAGGCTGGTCTATGCTTCTAGCCTGGGCGTGTTCGTGGAGAACTTGGTCGGGGTCTCTGACACGAGGAAGAACAAGAGTATCTTCCTGGGCTTATCTGAGTATTGGTGGGATACCACCCACACCTTCCATTTGAGCTGGGGCGAGGTGACGGTGACGCCTACCGATTTTGCTGCTATCACCTGGCTTTCCTTCAAAGGAGGGCCCGTGCGGTGGAGGGATAGGATGGCAGGAGACGTCTTTGGGCCGAGCCGACGTGGGCTTTGCGCCTCTTCCTCGCGGGGCCTAGGCATCTTTGTACGCTGATGTGGAGATGAGGATTACGGCCAGTATTGGGGCCTATTGTCGGGGTACCGGCCAGGTGACGGCGGAGCAGCTGGCGCGCTCCTTTCTGTGGTTTGCCCTTTCTGAGACTCTATTCTCGAACCACGCGACCACAGCTCCCTTTGCTCTGCTGGAGAGCTTGATTGACTTGGAGAGAGTTTGTGACATAGCTTGGGGTGAGGCGGGCCTGGCCGAGCTTTACTTCTCTTTGGACCGGTTTAGCCGAGGCGTGGCCAGTTCTTTGGCTTGCTTTGATTTTGCTTTGGAGGTATGAGTTTATTGATGTTTTTGATTTAGCAACTTGTCATTTCTCCGTTTTCTCTTGCATTGAGCATTTTCTGTTTTTGTCACAGGTGTGGTTCTACGAGATCTTCCAGTGCTTCCCGTGGGATAGAGATCCTGGGGCCATAGCGGCCTATCCTGCTATGTTAGGCTAGGCCCGCCCGGCGAGGAGGAGGAGGACCAGCAGGGGGAAGCTCACCATCGCCTACGGGGATGTGCAGGAGCATCTGGGGAGAGATAGCCCGGAGGGGTTTGCTTTGTACCCCTGGGCTCGGTATGAGGCTGATGAGTTCGAGGGTGCTCCTATGGTGACGGCGTAGAGGAAGATGCTGCGGGGCCTGACCTGCGACGTCATGTACTTGGGAGAGAGGGTCCTCTGGCAGCATGGCCCGGGTATGCTTCCCCTGGCTCCGAGGGACCCGCCTTTTGGGATGATGGATTCCCGGGATATGGATGTGCTGGAGTTTGAGAGGTATTTGGGCGGCGTGAGTGCCGATGAGTTTGTTCTGTTTAGAGTGGAGTATGGGTCCTTCATGAGGAGGAAGTTGAGGACGCCACAGGTGTTGGCGAGGGAGAGGGAGGTTGGCCCGCCAGGTCCTCCAGAGGTTCCGGTTCCTGGGCCGAATTTCACATATATCCACGGGGATTCATCGAGGAGGAGGGTGTCTGTACCCGTCCCTGAGCAGGCTCCTGCTGCCTACCGGGTGGATCCTGAGATGGCGGTGAGTGTGCTTACTCTTTTCATTTTGGCATCTTTTCTGTATTTCTTTTTTTCGTTTTTATGCCTGTATCTCTTTAGCTGAGCGTTTCTTTGGCTGCTTGCTTGTCCAGGTCTCCGGGAGAGCCTGACACAGCGGCAGCAACGTCGTTATGTGGCGATGCGGTCCTTCGCGAAGAAGATGGCGTCGAAGGCTGTCTTACGATCTTCGCGACGTGTGTCCGGGCGTCTGAGCCGATGCCTTCGAGGCATTACGTAGATGTTCCTCCGCCGAGGACCGAGCCGAGCGAGCCACACGGCGAGGGACCTTCGCGGGGCGGCATAGCATGGATGCGGGACATCTTCGAGAGTCCGGAGGCCGCCGATCTTTCACGATTACGCCTTCGCGAGAGGCACGGAGAAAGTTCGTCGTAGCATCGCCTACTTCGATCCTTTTGTCAGGTTCGACCCTTCCGAGTACTTTGAGTACCCACCCCGGAGGGGTTCGGTATTACGACGACGAGGTGTGAGCCCAGGCGAGTTTACCGGGATGCCCGACTTCTCGCTTGAGGACGTTGATGATAATGATGCTGAAGAGTCGGACTAGGGTTCATTTGCTTTCCCTCTTTCCATATCTTCTTTTTTTTTTTAGCAACAGACATTACATGTACCTGTAATAAAACATTTGCATTTGTATCGCAAAACATTTTATTCTAAGATGTAATGTGTCTTTGTGATTCCCGGGAATTGTCCTAGGAATTGTTGCTATTATTACTATTTTTTTTATTTGTGCATGCCACGTGAGCTGAGAGTGCTATTGCGGGTAGCGTGTGTTTGCCGGAAATGGCTTTGGCCAGGGTTTGGGCAATTTGGAGCAAGGTTCTGCTGGGAACAGTGGTTGTTGGCCTGTTCGGGTCATATTGACATTTCTGCACTGCCGGAGCGGTTTATGATCGATGATGAGAGTGATGTCTCGTGGGATGCATTTGCCTTGTGAGTGATAGCGACGCTTTTCATGGTCAGCTCTCTTGGGGTTTGCGATGGCGCTTTGCTAGATGTGGTTGGGCACTGCAGAGCTGGAGAGGATATTGTCCCGTTGGTGTTGGGGGAGACTCTTCATGGTATTGACCGTACGCGTGGGGATCAATTCGCTGAGAGGGGGAAGCCCGGCTTTGCTCACCTTGTGGCTGCGAGAGAGACTTGAGGCCATTGCCAGAGCTCCGGCCGTCGTTTGCCCGTGGTCATTTGCTCGGCGACCTCTTGTGTTGGATATGGATCGATCCGCACAGGAAAGATGGATGGCACGGCTCGGTATGCATCGAGATCCGTTGGTGGGTTCCTTGGGGATTGAGAATAGGAGGGCCTTTCGGAAGGGTCTATATTGTCGAGTTCCGGAGTTTGTCTTGGTCCTCCTTCTACATTCGTTGCTTGTTTCCCGGCGGTTTCGGGATGAAGGGGAGCCTTTGTTGGTAGGATGACCTTGCTCTTGCGGAGATAGCTCCCTCTTTGTATGGCGCTCAAGGTGTTCTTTTGAATTTCACGAGGGTATGGAAGTATTTTGCTTTCCCTAATGGGTGCTCCTTAGGCGTCGGGGGAGTGTCGTATTGGCGACTCGTGCAGCTTTGGCCAGTATGAGCAACGTGTTGGGCGATCCCAGTGGCTTTGGAGAACGAGGCGTGGAGCGATTACAGGGCCGGTTGCCGTATTAGCTATTGCCTTAGGAGTGCCGAAGCACAGTCGACCCTCGGGATGTGACGGGAGACACTTTGTTTGACTACGAGACTAGAGTTGACCGGCGACGGAGAGAGGTCCTCTTTTGCGGGCTCGCGAGGAGGAGATCCAGAGAAGCACGGGCGAATGAAGCCACGAGAAGGTTTCTTGGATTGTTTGACTCTACGGGGAGGACCCACGATATCGGGCCCGAGAGCGCGAGAGTTGGCTCGCGTGGAGCGAAAGACTCGCAGGGACGAGGGAAGAAAGGGAAGAATGGTGAGGGGACAAGCGCGAGATGGCGCGGAATGACCTCCTAGGTATCCATTCATTGCATTGCAAACACATTATTTGTTAAATGTATTAAAAAATTTGTCTTTTAGCATGTTGTGAACTTGAGAGTAGACCGTGCTTGAACTCATCCAGAGAAATGTTGTAATCGTTAGTGATTTGTGATTTACTTTTAAAGCTTTGTCGAGACGCAAAGATCTCTTGTTCGTTTTGTTTCTTTTGTGCACCTTGGCGGCATCCATCTTTGGACTTTTACATTTGCATTTGCGGTAGACGGCTTCAGGCCTTGATGCAATCCCCTTTGCTCGGGCTCTGTGTTTGGGTGAGAGGTTGAATGATCCTCGACAAGTCGTTTTGACGGTCTTTTAGTAGCTTCCTTGCCTGCTTGTTGTGCATCGGGCTCTTGACCTCTTTTTTTTATTTTTTTTGTGAGCCCTTGCTCGAGCTCTTTTTTTTTTGAAGCGCGTGAGGCGAAGACGAAGCCTGGCTTGGAAGCGAGACATGGGTCGATCGTTTGATGCTGAGTGACCTTTTGATGTCCTTTGATGTTGCCGCCATTGTTTGACTTGGTCAAGGTGGTGATGGGGGCATGCTCTTGGAAAGTGTGTAGTTTGATGGAGGTCTTGGATTTGACATTCAAACTTTTTGACTTTGTGTGTTTTTAGTTGGACCAATTAAGGTTGCCTACGTTCCCCAGCACTAATGGGCTCGAAGTGCAACGTGGTTCGGCACTTACACGGAGTGCGAGATGCGCGGTTGTTCTTCTTTAGGCGAAGTATCGAAGTTTGCTTAGTTGAGTGGATTCACGAAGGGATTGCCGTCTAGATGCATCGGCTTAATGCTGGCACCTCCGGAGAAGATCTTTTGAACCATGAAAGGGCCGATCCATGTTGGTTCCCATTTTCCCAGTGGGTTGGTTCGAGTGGGAGGCTTTTCTTTGAATACCAGGTTGCCTTCCTTGATGTCTCGAGATTTGACTTTCTTGTCGAAAGCTCTAGCCATCCTGCTTTGGTAGGCTCGGATGTGTTCCATGGCCTTTAGTCGTCGCTCGTCTAGCAGAGCCAGTTTGTCGTGTCGGCTTCGGAGCCATTCGACTTCGTTGACGTCATTTTCCAGCAACACTCGGAGCGAGGGAATTTCCAATTCGATGGGAAGGACTGCTTCCATCCCGTACGTCAGGGTGAATGGGGTTTCTCCCGTGGCTGTTCTGACTGATGTTCGGTAGCCCCAAAGTGTAAGGTGTAGCTTCTCGGGCCAATCTCGTCCTCGGGTGGTCATTTTTCGGATGATCCGTTCGAGGGTCTTGTTTGCTGCTTCTACGGCGCCATTAGTTTGTGGCCGGTAGGGAGAAGACTTGTGGCGTGTGATCTTGAATTCGGCCAGCAGTCTGTCGCATTCCCCTTCGAAGTGTGAGCCGTTGTCCGATATGACCTCATTCGGGATGCCGTATCGGCAGATAATATTTTCCTTGAGGAAATTCGTGACTTTCTTGGAGGTGAGTACCTTGTAAGACTTGGCTTTGACCCATTTGGTGAAGTAGTCGATGGCAACTAGGATGAACTCGTGACCGTTGCTGCCTGGCGGAGCAATTTTCCCGATGACGTCAATTCCCCAAGTGGCAAAGGGCCAGGGTATAGTCATGCAGTAGAGATCGTGGGGAGGTAGATGATTGAGGTTGGAGAACCGTTGATACTTGTCGCAGCTTCGAACAAAGTGGATGCAGTCTGCCTCCATGGAGATCCAGTAGTAGCCCATCCTGAGAATGATTTGCATTAGGGCTCTGGCGTTTATGTGGGGACCGCAAGCCCCATTGTGGACTTCGTTCTTGAACTTGCTTGCTTCTTCTTGGCTGATGCAGCGTAGGAGTGGTCCTTGGTAGCGTTTCTTGTACAGCATGTCCCCATGGATGACAAAGTGAGAGGTGAGGCGTTTTAAAGCCATTATGCTCTTGGCTTTGACCCCTTCCCTGCGTTGACCTTCTTCGTTCATGAAGGCGGTTTCCCCATTTTTGAGTGTTGGAAGATGCTGGTTGTACCGCTGGCTGGGTGATGGGCTTGGGTCTGGTTTGATCTCGCAACGAGTATGCGAGGAATTTCCTTTCGTCCAACTTTGAAGGGCTTGATTGCTTTTCCCTCGGGGATTTCCACGAGTGAAGCCGAGGTGGCTAAGGCGTGCAATGAGCCGGTTTCGGTCTCTCGGCAAGAAATGGAAGGTGACCTCTTGGTGTGTGATGAGGTCCTCCATGCGGGCGTGGTATTTTTGCAAGCACGGAGTCTATGGTTTTCCACTTGTTGGAAACTTGGTTGATGATCGGTGAGTCCCATAGACCTCGAGTTTACGGATATTCCTTTCGAGCGCGGCCACATAGTCCGGCGGCGCGAGCTTCATATTCGGCGGCGTTGTTGGTTACCTCGAAATTGAGCTTTATGGCGATTGGGGTGTGCTCGTCCTTGGGATCGACCGAGCATACCGATGTCGTTTCCTTTTTTGTTAGGTGCTCCGTGAAGAACGATTGCCATCGATTTTCGCCTTCGAGTGCAAAGATTCCTTCGTCTGCAGAAATTGTGGTTCGGGGCCTCGAGCTGCGTCGGTTGGGAAGTTAGCAGTTGTTCGGCCATTGCCCGTCCCTTGATTGACTTTTGGTTCACGTACTTGATGTCAAATTCCGCTAGGAAGAAAGACCATTTGGCGAGCCTCATTGTGAGAGATGGTTTGTCGAAGAGGTATTTGGCCAGGTCCATTTTGGAAACCAAGTGTACCGTGTGTGGCTTGCATGTAGTGCCGTAATTTTTTGACAACCCATACAGAGGAGGCTGCGCGAGTTTCTCGAGGGTGAGTAGTTGAGTTATTTGCCTTGAAACTTTCGGCCCGCCCGAAGTAGATGGCGTTCTTGACTCGTGACTCTTTCTTTTCTTGACGAGCATGGCTCCAGCTGCGGTGTCGATCCACGATTAGGTATAGCAACGGTGGCTTACTCCTGCGTGGGAAGGACGAGAGAATCGGAGGACTCACAAGAGTACGCCTTTATTTCCTCAAGGCATCTTGGCATTCTAAGTTCCATTCGACGTCGGCATTTTCTTCATCGGTTTGAAAGATTGGCTCGCTATGGCATGGAGGTCGATTGATTGGCAAGCAGGCTCCCGATATCTTTGCGGGCGGCCCATGAAGCTTTTCACCTCTGTTTGAGTTTGCGGTGGTCTCATTTCGATGATGGCCTTGATCTTTTGAGGATCAACCTCGATGCCTCTCTCGGTGACCGTGTATTTCCAAGACCTTGCCTCGGGCGGCCCCAAATGTGCATTTGGCGGGGTTTAACCTCATTGAGTGTTTTCGGAGGCGATTGAAGAACTTTCTCAAGTACGCGAGGTGTTGTCCATCGACCCCTTTGAGTGGATGATCATGTCATCGACGTACGCTTCAATCTCTTTGTGGATCATATCGTGGAAAGAGGGCGGTTGCTTTGCCCGTTGGTAGGTAGCAACCCGGCGTTCTTTAGTCCGAACGGCATTGCGTAGCGATAGGTTCCCCGAGGGGATTGTGAAGGCTGTCTTTTCTTGATCTTCTTCGGCCATCTTGATTTGATTGTGGCCGTGAGCCCGTCCACGAAGGACTTGACTTTGAAATTGGCGGTAGTATCTACCAACATGTCGATGTTGGGTAGTGGAAAATCGTCCTTGGGACTTGCTTTGTTGAGATCTCGGAAGTCACGCGGCGCACTTTTCCGTTGTCCTTGGTGACCGTGACTATATTGGAGATCCATGTGGGGTATTCGATCACCCTGATGAAGCCGACGCGGAGCATCTTCTCGATCTCTTCCTTGACTTGTAAAGACCATTACGGCTTGATTCGGGGTAGTTTTGCTTGATGGGCTTAGCCTCGAGATTGAGGGATCCGATGTTCTACAATGTTTGGATCTAATCAGGGCATGTCTCGGTAAGACCAAGCGAACACGTCCACGAACTCTTTGGCGGTGCGGTCAATGCGTCTTGCTCTGTGTCGGTGAAGAAACTTTCGATTTGCGTCTCTTTTGGCTCTTCGGCGGTTCCCAGAATTCACTTTGGTTAAAACCTCCTCGCGGCTTGGGCCGGTTTTCTCTCGTTTGACAAACATGCTTAAAAGATGTGCTTAATGTATTGTTCGTTTAATGTATGCGCTTCTTTATCAAGTGAATCGTTATTAACTGTTTGTGTGTTAGTTAATTTATCGGTTGTTAAAGATGCGATGAGAAGAGATACTCGGAAAGATCGAAGCATTCATTAAGAGCATACGGGAATACATTATTGGAAATGAGTTCGTAATCTTCGGCGTAGAGGCCATCGAGATGACTCGAGAGACTCAAATTCAAAGATAATGGACTCAGTATGGGTTTTGACACTGGACTCTAGGACTCGAGGGGTCAGACCAAGTTGTTTGATCATGTTCCTCTTGCTGGCGATGGGTCTGGAGAAGGTGGCCCAGTTATTGAGTGGCAATGAGCTTGATAGGAGGCGGGGTTTGAAAGGCTTTGTGTCACCGTTCCCGATCATGGCTATTATAGAGTTATCAGAAACAAAATCGATTAGGTCTGGCATCTCGATTTCTTCATTGAAGAAGCGAGGTGGAGACGAGTGGCTCATTCCAGCATCGTGCTGCGGAGTCTTTTACTTTTTGGGCATTGCTAGCTCGAATGCGAGACTCATCTCTCTTGTTGAAGGCGGGGGCATTGTGAGAGAGTTTTGAGTTCTTACGCGAGGAGGGCTTTCCCAAACCAAAATTCATTGTGAATAGTGGTGGCCGTGGGTCCCGGCAGAGGTGGTGCGTCGAGAAATGCTCTTCGGACGGGATTTGCCTTGAGGCCTCTGAATCTTGCAATATTTTGTTGGAGTTTACCCATGGTTATCGGCCAGCTTTGTTTGGCGTTGATCAACTCTGTTCCCTTTCCCGGGTCTCCCTTCAAGTTGTCATCCTTTTTTATGAAGTACTTGGTCATGTCGAAGCTGTAAGGGCGAAGATCGGAGGTTGCGTGCAAGCCTCTTTTGTTATCTGCGGAGCGCTTCCGTGCAGCTCGTTTGTCTTCCGCAATGTGTTCGTGAGTAGGAATGTACCCCAGGCCATGGAGAGTATTCTGCTCTTTGATATTGATGATTTGTTGGGTACCCTGATGGTATTTTCCCAAATCGAGCCCCGGGATATAGTTCATGTGCTTCATCATTTTCATCGGGGGAGGGATCTTGTCCCAAATCAAAGGCAGGTGTATGTGGCACACCTGGGCCTTTGGGCTTTCGATGGTGAACCCTGTTAGCATCAGGCCATCATCGTCGTGTTTGATCTCTAAAACCGGAATGCCGTTTGTGTCGGTCCTTTCGGTGACTATGCTATCACCGTAGATGATGGTTAGATCTGTTCCTTGGACGAACTTTACACATTGATGGAGGGTGGATGCCACCCCATTGATCTGGTGTAGCTAAGGGCGTCCCAAAATGGCAGTGAATGTGATCGGGATGTCGATGACTTGGAAGTCGGTCGGGACCTGCTGATAGCTTTGAGAAACCGGGGGAGCCGGTATATCTTCGTCTTCTATGAGAACAAAGGTTCCGTCGAGAGTTGGGAAGCTGCAGCGGTTCTGAAAGAGCGCGGGTGTCTACGATCCGAGCTTCTTTGCTCTTCTTGGCGCTTCATGATAGTTTTGAAGGCTCGCGACACCTCCTCCATTGTGCTGAAAGGTTCCTTAGTGGCGGGGTTCGTTTCCCTCTTGTTATGTGTTGATCCCGTCATGGGGAGTAGCGGAGCAAGTGCGGACCGTTGAACTGGAAGGGCTGTCGGACCTTGTGACCTCGATACTGAAAAGGCGGCTCCAGGGTATTCTTAACCACTCTCGGTTTGCTGGAGGGGGTGACGGGCAAGGTTTAGACACGGGAAGGCCTCTCGGGATAAAAGGGGGAAAGCTCACGTGACATGCGGTTTTCGCTTCTTTTATATTTATTATTTTTTTGTTGTTTTAATTTACTTAAAACGTGTTTTCTCAGAGTCCTAGGTAGGTTGGAAAAGATTGCTCTTCTTTTTCGCAACTATGCTAGATCTGGGTCGATGGAGACCATACGTGCGGCTATAAGCACCTCGTTTTGCACAGTATTTCGACATCCTAGGGTGGACGGCCCGGGCGAGGTCTCTATAGGGCAAGCGGTTTCCACCAGGCCTAAAAGAAAAATCGAACCTAAGGACCGAGCTGTCATGTTCGTTTTTAATGCGTTAGCCCGTGAATAGTGAAGCCAGGCACATGTCCCACGAGTCAAGATCGGGTCAAGAGTTCGGCATGACCTCTCTTTACCTTGCTTGCGCAAGGGATACGTGACGTTAGGCATTGGGTGGGTCATATCGTCATGGGCGACGTATCAAAGGCTTGATGACGTGGTGTCGTATGAGCATGGATGTATATTCGGGACGGAACATCGATGCAGGTGTAGCTTTGGAAAATCAAGATCGGGTCAAGATTTTTAGCATGACCTTTCATCGCTTTGCTTGCGAGGATCTTGAGTTCGAGCCTTGACTCCGAAAATGGCGGCGCATGGGATATGTATCAGGCTTGTATGACACGGGCCCAGGTAAAAACCAACCGAGAATGCGGGTGCCAGTGTGACTCGAAGACTCCAAACGTGCAAGGTTGACGCTTGGCTAGGATGGGATGTTTGGAATGATCCCGTGCGCGTCAGAGAGCGTAGGAAGGCCAAACGAGCTGCAAGCGAGACCACCCGGGTTAAGGGTTGTAGTGTGCGGTGTATTCGAAGCGGCCGATGCGCGTAAGCGTGCGGTGTAACCGAGCGACGGTGTGAGTAGTGTGCGGTGTAACCGAGGCGGCAGTGCGCGTAGTGTGCGGTCTCTAAAATTCTTTTAAGGTAAAACGAAGTTTTTGAAGAATTTTAAATGTATGCACGAGATGTATATTGATGCATTTTTTTTGTATTTTTATTTTTGTAAAATAAAAAGTAAAGCACATGCACACACACACTGACGGTTAAAGAAAGGGGTAAAATGAAAGTTTGACCCTCATCATCGTTTTAAAAATCTTTTGTTTTGGTTAAAAAGTTTTTTAAAACAAAATGTCCCCAGCGAGTCGTGCGAAACTACCGGATCCGGCTCGCGCGCGGGCCGGCAATCTCGCATTTTCCGTAATGCGTCGCGTTTGAGAAAGTTCGCCCGGATCCAGAGGCGGCGCGGTCGCGCCCGGCATCGGCTCATTCCAGCTTTGCGGCGTTAGTTGGGAGGTGTCTCGCCGTGTTTTTGCTTTGTAGAGTAGCCACGCCGTTTTTATTAAGCCCCGAAAACATTGAAAAAGGGCATCGAGTTTAAAAATAAATCTGTTTTTGTGTGATGAGATTTTGAGTTCGGAGGTCGAGATGACTCCTCGGGGAAGAGAATATTAGAATCTTAGAGCTCACCAGTCGCCTCGTAAAACGAGTCTTTCGGATACCCCTAATATTCTTTAAGCACATGTTGTGTGCGCGATGTGTATGTGCTTTTAAAAATGCATCTTTGTATCGGATGTCTACATTGTACACTACGTATTGAAATGTATTGAAATAGTAATGGAAGGAAGTCTTACAATGTTGGTTCGTGTACGTCTTCCGTAGGGAATAGTGTTTGAGGATGGAATAGTGTTCGGTACGGGACCGGGATTGCTTCGGGGAGGGCGGTTGTACGCGGACGGAGTTTCGGTGTGCGTCGGGAGTGTAGGTTGCGTTCGGGCGAGAGGGATTCGGTGTGCGTTAGGATCGCAGCAGGGGATCACTCGGCGGCGAGTTCGGCGTGCGTTGGATCGCAAAAGATTACTGCGGGCGGGGAAATTTGGCGTGCGTTGAGTTGCGGTTTGACTCGGAAAGAGCAGGGACACCTTGGGAAAGACCGAGGCGAGGCCTCGGAGTACCACGAGGGGCCTCGGAAGTACCTCGAAAGTGCCTCGGGGCAGCGGGAGCGTCGCGGGCGCTCGGGGAGGCTTCGGAGCACCTTGAGGAGCTCGGAAGGCCTCGGAAGGATCGAAAGGGGACGGGATTGCCCGAAGGGTCTTAGAGGATGCCTAAAGGTTTGGGGAGAGGAGAGAAGAGGGAAATGTGTGAAAATGAGGGAGGGGGAGCCCTCTATTTATAGTGTAGGAAAACTGCAATAAGGTCCGTACGGACCTTATAGGTAATCCAAATTTTTGGTTTTCCTCGATTTGAGGGAATAATGTGGACTTTAAGATGATTTTGGAATGATTATGTCTGGGTGCAATAAGGTCCGTACGGACCATCTTAGCATGCAATTAGGCCCGTACGGACCAACCATGTAGGGGGTAATGATGTTCTCAGGATTTGAGGAATAAGTTGGACTTTAAGGGATTTAGTAATCATTGAAGCAAAAGAGGTCCGTACGGACCATTTATGCTTTTCGATTTCTGAATAATTCCCAAAAGGTCCTTTTGTCCTTTTATCCCGGTTTAAAAGTTCCTCCCTTGGTTTGGTGAGGGGTTTTTGAGGGTTTTGAGTGTCAGAGGTCTTCGAGGCTGCATTTGTGAGTCTGCGGTGTTTCCCTGTGTGCTCGGGAAGAGGGTGATCCAGATTAGGTACTTACAGACTCCTAACGGGTCTAGCGGGTCATAGAAAATTTTAACGCGCGAGCGATGCGAATTATAGTCGAGGCATAGGAAAGTCTCAGTCTTTCGGCCTTAGCGGAATTTCGTGAGAATTTCGCTTGCGCGAATAAGCGTTTGGCTTTTTCGGTAATGTCCGAAAGAAGATAATAGGCATGGGTCGGGCGGTAAAAGCCGGATGACACGGTGTCACATTGAGCTTCGTTGCATACATTGTGAGTGGGTCAAAATGAAGTCAATGTCGAGATTCGAGATCTTGCCAATTTTTCCTTGTCGGAATTTTGGCGAGCTTAAACAATGAGCGAAAGATCTTTGGATTTTTGGCAAGGACTAAGTTTTGACTCTTACGCATTTCGTGCGAGGTCAAGGTCGAAGTCTTGCCCGGAGTCAAGATCTTGCCATTTTTTCCTTTGTCGGAATTTTGGCGGAGCTCCGGCTTGTGCGGAAGATCTTTGGACTTTTTGGCACGGACTCGGTCTCGACTCTTGCGCGTTCCGTGCGGGTCAAGGTCAAGGGTCGATGGGAGTCAAGATCTTACCATTTTTCCTTTGTCGGAATTTTGGCGAGCTCATTGTGCGGAAGATCTTGACTTCAAGATTATAGACTAAGGCTTGACCTTTACGAGGATATCTGTTGGGGTGTATGACACGGACTAGGCCAAAAAACCAACCAAAAAATCACGATTTTTTTGAAGCGTGTGACACGAGACTGTGCATTGATCGAAGCCAGCTGTTTGCCATGGGGAGTTTGGGGTGATTGGGTGCACGCCGGGAGCATCGTAAGGCTGTCCGTGGCTGGCACCGAAAAACCACCCCGGGTTTAAAGGGACGATGCATGCAAAGTGTACGGGGATATATAAGGTGCACGTAGTGTGCGGCCTCCTAAAAATATTCCTTTTGAGTTAAAACATGATTTTCATAAATGTGCTAAAGGAATGATTTTTAGGGATGAGGGAAAATGCAACGAGATAAAGCACGTAAATTTTACAGAAGCCCCGGTCGATCTTAGGCCGAATAGCCCCAAGTGCGAGGGCACGTGAGGATTAACCTCAATTTTGTCCTGGTGGAATTGCCACTGAGGCCGCCCGGTCGAGAATCCAAGGAGGGATTGAGCCGTGCGGGTGCGTGGATCAATTTTCCCGAGGTTCCCACTCCTTTGCAATTCCAGGTTGCTTCCCGAACATTTCGAGGCACCTTTCATTAGGCTACTGTTCGAGTATGCCTGCGATTCCCAAGATGCAAATGATGCAATGCAATGCAAGGAAAGAAAGCAAGCACGATAATTGGAATCAAAGTGGCGGGAGTGCTAACCCGCTCAAATGGAAAAAAGCTTTCTTTTTTTTTTAGTTTTTTTCGAAAGAGATGCCGATGCGTGGGATTGTTAGAATACCGTTTATCCCTGATAAACCGGGTTAGGAAGCGATACGGGAAGGTTAAATGGATTCCACCTATATACTGGGGTATCGTTTATTTTGAAAATGAAAGCTTTTCTCCTTTGGGATTTCCACAGCGGAGTCGCCTAGCAGTGAATGTGTGCCCAAATTCTATTTTCATTTTAGATTGGATTCACGCGAGTTTTGAAAACATCCCAGGTTTAATTTGAAAAAGCTGAGTCACCACGCCATTTTGATTTCCTCAAAACTTTGAAAAAAAGGTTTTTAGGGTTCGGAGGTTAAGTTACCCCACTTGGGAAGAGCAGGATCGTCGTTCACCCAGGAGTGCCTTCCCAGTAGCAAGTCTCCCTAGATTCCATTTTTCGTGCTTGCTTGTGTGCTTTCTTGTGTGCATGTGTTGAAAAAGAGGGGGGAAATGTTCCAAGTTGTCTTCCGGACGTACAATCCATTTAGTTGGTTGTCGCTCAAAGTTTCTTGGATTTACATATGTTCGGGACTTTGATCCCGTCCTCATCTTTGGACTTGTGATCATCGCTATTTGACATTGGGTCTTGCGTGATCGAGAGAAGGACTCTCTTTTATAGTCGAAAATGGGGTTAACTTTTAGGAAAAGGAGTGTCCTTAGCCCACGTTAATCCCTTTTTACTTTTGAGCCTTGGGAGACGATTGAGCTTATATTGGAGCTATCATGCTGCGTCTCAAGCGATAATCGGAGATATAGGTTCAAGGTTTATCCCTTTCTAAAGAGATTGCGGCACCTTTAATGGAAGAAAACGATGTAAAGATAGGATCTTTACACCGGTCCGTTTCAGAAAGGTTGCATCAAAGTACCAATTGGGGACTAGGGGAATGCGTCATGTTAAAAATAAAACATTTTTTAGTGAAAAGATGATATTTTTTGGGTGCAAAAGGATGCTACTTTCTGTTTTGCAAAGGATGCTTCTTATGTAAAGAAAGTATTTTTAATGCAAATGATGCATTTTTATGTGAAAAAATAGTGTTTTATATGCAAAAGGATGCATAAAGACTACATCTGTGAAAGCAAAGGATGCTACTTTGATTATAAAGACATGATTTTTAGTGCAAAGGATGCATCTTTTGTATATGAAAATGGAGTTTTAGAGTGCGAAAGGATTGCATTTTTATGGTAAAGACATGATTTTTATATGCGAAATGATGCATTTTTATTGTAAAAAAGGATTTTTAGAGTGCAAAGGATGCATTTTTAATGCAAAGACTACATTTTTTATGAGGAAAGGTATGCTAAAGAATCACATTTTTATGAAGCCCGAAAGGATGCAATGGTAATGCAAAAGGATGCAAAGGGGAAGGGGATATGATTTTACATGAATAAGATATGATCTTTAACAATAATCTACCAAGTCCCAAGCAAGATATAGCAATATATGAATGCGAAGGAGCAAAGAATCACATAAAGCAAGTATAATGCAAGATAAGGGGGTGAGGAGGTTACCAATGGTGGTGACCTCTTCCTTCTTGGGATGTTGCCTAGCGGAGGGGACCAACTTTGGGAGAAAGGCTTCAAGGAGGAGGGGGTGGCTTCTTGCTGCACCTTCGGCTTACGATCTTCGTGGGGATATTTTAGAGGAGGAAGGTTTTTTTATCTTTGAAGATTGGTATCTCAAAATGGGTAGAGGGAGGGCTCTATTTATAGAGCGATGCTGGATAGAGCAAATGAGTGCCATGCGGCTAAGGAGTTTCACACTCTGTCTAATGAAGCCGTGCGGCATTATCCCTTAATGACTCGGCATGTTTCTAGAATCATGCAAGGTGGCACTTCTAGAAGGTTTTTCCATATTAAGGGAAAACGTGCCTTTTAATTTAAAGCGATCCCTTCATTCCTCAAGAAGGTTCGGAACAGGTTTCGGAATTGCTCCCCGGACTTTAGGAAAGAATCTGAAGTACTGCGGGAAACTTAACCGGAAGGCATGAGGCCGAGATTTGGGTACTTACGGCCTTCAGCAGCGATCAAAGGAAGGAGATGGCCTCCACCTCAGGTCACTCACGTGAAAGCTTAGAAAATCCTCGAAGGTGGGCACCACATCCTCATTTGTAGGAGAAGCAATACACATGCCTCCTAACATCCCGAACTTACGCGGCCGGCCCCAGCAACAATTCCCAATCGGGACACCAACTCCTTAAGGGACCAAACCGAGCAAAGTCGAAACCTTACTCTCTCGAAAGCCTCGTCTACGATGCCTCGCGATGCGGTGTCGCATCCACATTTTCAGCCGGCTTCCAGGAAGTGTGCTTGCACGCTTCCTAGCGAAAGCCTTGGCAAAATTCTTGGAACATACAGAAGAATCCATGGCAAAAATGGAGGTTCCTAGAGAAAATGTGGGAAGAAAGCTCGAAAATGGCTGCAAATGGGGAGTGGGGAAAGTCCGGACATCCCGGAAAGCATTTATCCCTTCCCTAAAAAGCAAAGGTGATCCATACGGACCTCTTTGCACCCCCAGAGTTGAGTCCGTACGGACCTTGTTGCATCATGGGCCCACTTTCCGGCCAAACGAAAACAGTACAACTTAACCACGCTGTTCCCCGCGAGGACCCTTGCCCCCAAAGCCAGGCCAAACTACGGCCAAAGTCATTTTCGGCAAGCATACGCTACCCCACGAGACGCACTCCCCGGCTCACGTGGCATGCCATAAATAATAAAATATGCAACAATTCCCTTAGTGACAACTCCCGGGAATCACAAAAGACGGCATTACATCTTAAAAATAAAATATTTTGCGGTGCAAATGGGCGTAATGTTTTATTACTGTGTACATATAATGTCTGTTGTTTAGTAAACAAAAAAAGTTAAGATTTGGAAAGAGGGAAAGCAAATGAGCCCTAATCCGACTCTTCATCTATCATCACCCAACACTCCTCCCAAGCGAGAAGTCGGGCACCCGAGCAAACTACGCCAGCCTCACATCCTCATCATGAGTGCATTGAACCCCTCACTTGGGAGTAGGTACTCGAGATACTCCGGAAGGGCTTCGAGCCGGCAAAAGGATCGAAGAGTAGGCAGGGCTCCTGACGCACTCTCTCTTCTCGGTGCCTCCTGCTGAAGGCTGCGGGAATCGAGTGAAAGATCGGTGGCCTTCCTGGACTCCCGAGAGAGCGTCCCAAGCATCCATGTCTTCATGGCGCCACCTCTAGAGGGTCCACTCCTGCTACGGCTGCTGGCTCGACCCTCGGCGGAGGAACATCCACAGAATGCCTCGAAGGCATCGGCAAATCGTACAGCGACGGCACACGCTCGCGAAGACCGGCATAGCAGACATCTTCCCCGCCATCTTCTTCGCGAAGGACCGCATCAGCTCACATAATGGCGAGCAAAGCGGCGTGTCGAAGGCTCTCCCGGGAAGTTTCTTGTACAAGCAAACAGCCAAAGTGAACGCTCGCCTAACGAGATACGGGCATGGCCTACCATTACAAAGAAGAGAAAAATAGCGAGAAAAGATGCCAAGATGGAAAAGAGTAAGCACACTCACTTAGGCGCATCCGGGTCAACCCGATAAGCGAAGCAGGCAGCCTGCCTCAAAACACGGGTACCGAAGCAACCACTACGCCTCTTTGACGAGTCGCCTGTATGATATGTGAAATCCAGGCCCGTGCACCGAACCTGCACAGGGGACCCGGCGGCGCCAGCCTCCCTCTCCCTCGCCAACACACCGGCGGCGTCCTCCGGCTTCCTCCTAGCAGAAGGACCCATACTCCTCTCCAAACAAAACAAACTCATCGGCACTCACGCCGCCCATATATCTCTCAAACTCCAGCACATCCATATCCCGGGAATCCATCATCCCAAAAGGCGGGTCCCTCAGAGCCAGGGGGAGCATACCCGTACGGACCTTCTTGCAACCCGTGGCCAAATTACTTCTTTGCCCTTATAATCTTTGCCCCTGGCTGTCCAAAGGCCTATTTCAGCAGATTCAATGCAGTTTGGTCCTCGACCCAACAAAACCCGGCCCCGGCCGTCATCGTAAGTCCGGTTTCGCCCACTAAACGGCAAACGCAAACACCGACCGTCATGTCGCTAAGTCCGGATTTTCGCCCACTAAACGGAAAGCGCAGACACCGGGCGTCATCGTAAGCCCTGACCTCGCCCACTAAATGGTAAAGCGAAGCACAAAAGGAGCCACGCACTCCAAGCACAAACCTCGAGGCACAAAATGCCTCCCTAAATGCCAAACGGTGAATCAACCATCGGCCATCAAAGTAAGCCCGAAGTCACCTTCTCGCCGGAAAAAGCCCCTTTACAAGGCCACATATCCCCAAAGCGAGATCAACACCTATGGGGCATCATTGTAAGTCCAACCTTTTTCCCAGTGGACAAAATGCGAGGCATTCGCACTCACTCGCAATCAAAGCACAAGGCAATGACGTATCATGCCTCTCCTTGATCGCAGCCAAGATTGAATCGAGTCCTCATACAGCTGACACAACCGCAAATGAAGACGAATCAATTGTCCTCATACATGACATACCTCCAAACTCTCCCCGGAAGGCTTTAAACCACACCAATTCAGAAAATCGTAAAATTTCCATCTCGGGACGCCACCACATCCTCCCACGGTCGACCTGCGACTGGTCACCCACGACATACTTCAGGGCACCATCATGCCCGCATACACTGGGCACAATTTTCACGACCTCTCGAACTACGACCGTGCTTGATTCCCGCTAGTGGATACGTAGGAATCCTATTACATGTGGTCGACGAAATCCATCGACCTATACGTCCACCCGGACGCACTCACGTCACGTCTCTTACCATCGACTCCGCATGCTGTCACTCCGGGATGCCTCCACGTCACCTGCTTCATCGAGAGACCTATCACGCGGTCACCCAGGAAGCTCTCCACGTCCCTTACCATCGGTAACTCTACTGCGGGCTGCCACCCGGACGCCTCCCACGTCTCCCTTACACATCGACGCCTATCTGGTCACCCGGGGATGCCTCCACGCTCCTTACCATCCCGACTGTCCACGGTCTACCCAGGATGCCTCCCAGCGTCCTTACCACCGCAGCCTATGCGGCCACCCAGGACGGCCCATCCACGTCTCCTACCACCGCAGGCCTATGGGGTCACCCCAGTGACGCCTCCATGTCGCCCTTACCACCCGACCTATGCGGTCACCCGGGGACGCCTGGTATCCACGTTCCCATACCGCAGACCTGTGCGATGGTCACCCAGACGCCCCATCGTCTCCTTACTTCATACGACTCTATGCGGTCACCCGGTGACGCCTCCACGTCACTTACCACATCGACCTATGCTGGTCACCTGCGGGACTCTCCACGTCGCACCATCGACCTATGCGGGCGTCACCCGGACGCCTCCACGTCTCTTACCATCGACC